>OX244043.2:4869414-5134403 GCA_945859785.2 Tridacna gigas | reverse complement strand
AGACAGACAGACAGACAGACAGGCAGACTAAGAGAAGGAGAAGGAAGTGACTGTCTAAAAGCTATTTACTTACACACAGAACTAAGATAAATCCCGACTATACAGTCCTCCCAGCCCAGCAATCGTGAGCGAAACTTGTCAAATGGTTCTCCGTACGTTACAAAGTTCTGACTCTTGTTGTTGTGTACGTAGAACGCCTGTGTCATAATGTTTCACTGAAAGTTAAAAAAAAGACATGCTCTGTGAAAAGGGGCTTTAATCCACCTGCGAAAAGTATCGACCCAGGTCAGCCTGCGCGGACTCTGGGCCGAAACTTTTCGTTATTGGTCAATTTTCTGTATATTCCAGGACCAGTTTACCTCACGGTTAAGTCGGTTGTTTAAAACTGTGGCTATTAAGGGTCCATAATTATACCCCCGCAAAACGAATGTTTTCGGGGGTATACTGGAATCAGCCTGTCTGTCCGTCCGTGTGTCCGTCTGTGTACAAAATACTAGCAATTTTGTGTCGCGAACTCCTCCTACAGTTTTCCTTCAATTGCATTGAAACTTTGCACATATATTGATCATATATTAAAGATTTGCAAGACGTAATTTTCAAGAGTCAACTCCCCCTGGTTGAGGAATTATCTCCCCTTGAACTTAACACTTTTTTTCTGTCAAAGCGCTGGCGGGGGTAATAAGTCACATACAGTGACAGCTCTAGTTATGTGATAACTTGCTTAGTATAATGCTCCACAGAGATGCATTAATCCTCCTTTTGCCAGAGCACGGCCCATTTATTACAAAACTTATTAAAGGCCCAGGAGCGAAAAAAAAAAAAAAAAAAAGGTGTTAAAATATACTTAAATTTATATCATACCATTTAAAAGTATGGAAAATATCGTGAAGACGAAAATCTGTTATTCTGTAGTCGGTCCAAGTAGTGATAGTCGCTGGGAGAAAAATGAATTTTGAAATTAAGCAAAAAGTGAATAAAAGATAGAGTAATCTGGCAACTTTTAACCTAGTTTTAGAATTAATTTTCCTGTCAGCGACCAACACTTGGACCGACCGTACAATAACAGATTGTAATCTTTACAGTAATTTCCATATTTTGAATTTAAATGCTTTGTTTACTTTTGGCATCTATTGTTTCTTTAACGCTTTCCGCACCAAATAATTAAATCTACTCGACCTTTTTCGAATGCTAGAATTAAACCTTTACCAAACGACAAATCTGTAGACTTGTCCAAATTGAAAGCATTTGCAGACGGCAAATTAATTAGTTCTCAAATGGGTGAGATTTATTTGTGATAGGATAGAAAACATTTCGGGAAAAGGAGAAAATGGTGGTTATCAGCATTTTCTCCTTTCCCCAAAATGTTTTCAAAAACCTGTTTTCTCCTAATCATTTACGGTCGGGATTGTTTGGTAAAGGGGTAAACAAGCGGACAGACTAGATCCAGGATCAACTCTTACGTTCTATTACGTCCACAAAAGCCTGCAGGGAGATGCATTAAACCCCCTTTTGCCAGAGCATGGATCATACTTATTTTATGTGGATGTGAAACGTGTTTTACTTGTTATAACATTAATTCTAATTCTTATGCTTGCTTCAGAAATTTCTTGCAAGTTCTCCCACCAAGACATTACTAGGTCGAAGAGGCTGGGTGAGTGGATAAAAGAATGGTTCATTGATTGATTGTATGGTGTTTTTTAAAACCTTATTTTCAACATTATTTCAGCTATATCGCGGCGGCCGGTGCACCTATCCATGCTTTCCTGGAGTTTCTCTTAACAGTACTCGGCACAATTTTCTTTCTAAGCCACTGGCTGCTTTCCCACATAACCACATAACCGTTGTCGAAACAAAGGTCAGCAGTGAAAAAGGAATGAATCCTGTCGCAATGACTATCAACAATCCTTGGAAAGAAATTGGCCAAGCTGGAAATCGAACCAGCGACCTCCTGTTCTCAAGTCCTGTATGCTACCGACTGAGCTACAGGGGCTTGGCGAATATTTGGATGGACGGACAGAAGGTCGAACGGATAGACGGACGCGCCGCCGGACGGACGGGTGGACAGATAATTGATAGACGGATAAAGAGAGACAGACACGGAAAAAGATGTTATATAATGTAAAAATTATACAATCAGACAACCTCATGGTTCATTAGTATATAGAATAAAATTTATGTATCATTCCATGACATTACGACATCTTTATATCTTTGTTTGTTATTATAACGCAGGAAAATTACTTAGCTCTGTCATCGCATTTGGCAAAGCCATCGACTTTTGCGGACGTCGTAGATCCAAGATCAGACTGCACAGAACGTGCAGTCTGATCTTGGATCTATACCGTCCGCTTGTTCAGTCAAACCTAAAAGATAAAAAAATATTTTTTAGTTTCGGTTGCCTGTATACTATTCAGCTATCGAAAGTCGCGTCTACATATCTGGTGCCGAGAGAGTTGGTACATGAGACCGTATTCAGCCTCACGTCTCTAGGGGACCCAGCCCAACAATGTAAGTGCAATTTCAAGGTTGCTTTTCTCTTAAAAAAGCGGACAGTAAAGTAAAAAATCAGACTGCATATTTTGTGCAGTGTGGTCTTGGTTTAAAAAGGCAGTTAGATTTGTGAGAGGCACTTTAAAGGTTGCAATCACAGGCGTTCGTTTTGTGACGAACTTCGGCATCTATATAATGTAATATATAAGACTTATATATTACATTATCTAGATGGTGAAGTTCGTCACAAAACGAACGCCTGTGGTTGCAATACGACGATAATTCAAAATCACACCACAATATGCAGAGCAGCAACAAGAGGCATCCGTTTTTTAACCCTTGGGTCGCTAAGCGCGAATTAACCCTTAGAGCGCCGAATAAAACCGACAGAAATGTTTATCCTAGGTATACGAACCGAATAATTGCCATTTCCCGGTTGCTTTTGTCTACAATGTTTCAGCAGAGCGGACAGTGTAGATCAAAGATCAGGCTGCACGTTTTGTGCAGCCTGATCTTCATCTACAATGACCGCAAAGACAACTACAGTCGTAAAAGGCGCATTAAGGGTTAATGCGCTTAAGCGAAAAGTGTAGATCACGATCAGACTGTACGGAACATTCTATCTCATCTTGGCTGTACACTGTCGTATATGGTAAGATTTTTTTCCGGCAAAGGTAATGAACCCTTATCCTGCTGAATAAAAGAAATGAAACTTTATAGTAGATAGTAGAAGCCCAAAACTTTCTTGTTTCAAAAGTATTTTTGTAGGAAAGATATCTCCTTATCGGACAGTGTAGATCAAAGATCAGACTGCACGTTCTGTGCAGTCTGATCTTGATCTACACTGTCCGCAAAAAGTCGGTGGGTCGCGATAAGCAGCCTAAGGGTTAAGAAATGGCAATACTTGGGTTTTACTATTGGCTCTAAATGTCTTATTTTTTTAAAAAAAGTTAACGAGCTCAACGAAGAAACTAACGGACGAACGAGTAAACGAACGAACGAACGAACGACGTAAAACAAGCAGGTGGGCAACTGAACAAATAAATATAGTAAAAAAAAACAAGGAAACCCACATACAACAGTGCTTTAACCCTTTACCACACAATCCCGATTTTTAACGACCGTGAGAAAGAAGCCCTTTGAAAACATTGTGGGAAAAGGAGAAAATACTGGTAACCAGCATTTTATTCTTTTCCCACAATGTTTTCTACCTTCCCCAAAACAAATTTCAATTTTTGAGTCACATTTAGTTTGTCGTCTGCAATGCTTTCAATTTGGACTAGTCTGAAATTTTGTCGTTTGGTAAAGAGTTAAACTGAATAGTACACCCTCATACAAATAGATCTAGGCCAACTTTTTTATGCACCTGCGATGAACGAGGTAACTCTTCACAAAACAACAAAATTATGGACTATCCCAAATTGAAAGCACTTGCAGACGAAGAATGAAATGTGGCTCAAATATTGGGACTTGCTCTTATAAGGATATAGAGGATATTTGTTTTTTTTCGGTGAAAGATCGAAATTTATTTCATCGAGTGAACAATCGAAATTTATTTCATCGAGTGAACAATCGAAATTTATTTCATCTTTCACCGAAAAAAAACCCCAAATATTCTGTTTATTTCATGCTTCTAACGCCTTTTTTGTCGAAACTTCCATAACAATTAGTACAAACTCCCCGGGGTCGGTATTCTCACTGGTCGTACCCGTGTAATATCGAAAAATATTTTCACCGCTATTTCTCGGTATCCTAACGGAAAGCATGAAATAAAAAAAAAAAGAAAACATTGTGGAGAAAATAAGAAAATGCTGGGTTACCAGCATTTTATCCATAATGTTTTCAAGAACTATTTTTCTTCGAGTTCTTTAAAACACGGTGTTGTTTGGAGCAGAGTTAACCCTTTCCCAAACAAGCCCTGTTTTCACGTGTCTGCAGTACAAGTCTTTTGAAAACACTGTGGGAAAAGGAGAAATTGCTCGTTAACGAGCAATTTCTCCTTTACCCACAGTATTTTCTACCCTTTTTTGAGACCTTTCTGTCATTTGCATCAAATTTAAAATTGTCGTCTGCAAACTCTTTCAATTTGGACCAGTCCAAAATTTGTCGTTTGGTGCAGAATTAAACAGTTGATGTATGAGTCGGTAACACACAACAATACGCCCACAAGTAATAAAGAAACTGTCAAGATCGACCTTGAACTTGGGGAACACCCGTTTCTTAGAATGAACTGTGAGTTTTATGTGTTTCACGGGAGTGTCTGTTTATATAGTGACTAAAAACATGCAATTTATCTTCTATAAGTGGTCATATAAATTGTCTCAGTTACATGGAAAGGCGTAGGAAGGAAATGGGATTCTCGGAAATGAACAGAGCAAATATCTGATATAGAAGTAAAACATTGTCAGTTGTACGAGAAGCAAAATGAATATCTTGAAAATTGAATGAAGCTTTGTATCATTTGAGAATTCAATGATAAATGCAGACATGGGTTCAAACGTAATTTGATTCCTGAAATTAGCTTTCTACAATTAAACCTATCAGCGCCATACACGAAAACAATGGGGTTTGCGAACGGTATCGATCAAGTTTGGACTGCACAGAAAGTGACATGGTCAATGAAAAAGGCTGAAACCTTGTAGTCATTATCAACGGCGTGCCAAGCCTCTGTCAAAATCAGCGTGAGGTTGCCATGCAATTGCTGCTTTGTGTACAGATATACTAAATTCCGGTGTGAGACGCAATAATCCTGCCTCATCCTTGGCAGCTGGTGGCTGTAGAGTGGGACGCTGTAAAGTGTAGATCAAGATCAGACTGCACAGAATGTGCAGTCTGATCTTGGATCTACACTGTCCGATCGTGAGATGGTTTTTCCCCCAAATAATAGCAAAATTTCGGTTGATACTATCGGCTTAAAAGTTTCATTTATTTAGCAGGATAAGGGTTAAACGAATTACTCGTATAACGTGGGACATGAAAAACTCCGGATCTGTTGTGATATAAAGAATTTAAAGAATATACTGCATATGGATTTATTCTGAAATATTCTGCAACGAACTAAAACGGTAATTAAATCACGAGCGATTGATAAATGAAAATGCCTTTCTTTTTTGCCCAGTATGTATTGGTCCTATACTCTAAAGTATAGTATATGTCCTTGGACTCAAAGATAGCCTTGCCTCGGGGGTTACATAGGATTCATAGAGTTAATAGTATATATAAAAAATACAAGAGATGTTTCTTGTCAGTGGCTACAATGCCTAGACTGCAACTATTTTTCCACTAATGACATTGGCCACGTTATCTCCCTTGTGCCAATATAGTTTGGTTCAGCTGTCATGTGTTTCGCATAGGGTTATATAGCATTATCTCCTGCTAGATGGCATTCTACAAATACACATCTATCTAATTTGGGCATCCTGGGTACAGTAGAGGAGTAATTTTTCAAAACAACAACCGTGCCTTTGAATTTCAAATGAAATAAACCTTTACTCAATAAAACGCTACCTGGTGCCATTCATTCAGCTATGATCAGCTAGCATGTAACCTATGCACCGACCATTTATTAAAACAGCCCCTACATGCTTTGGTAATAGGCTAATAGCTTCGATATAAGCCCTACTTTTCCCAGGTATAGGGGGATGGGTGATGCGTCATAGCAGACAGGTCGAATCTTCGAAGAATATGACATGCGCAGACAACGAGTTATATAGGGAAAAAAACTGAATTATCTCCTTGTCTGGAACCAAGTGGCTTTGAGCGTTCATGTTATTGCACCATATTTTGCATCGTATAAAGTTGTTCAAATCGTTTGAGTCTTGCTCTCTCTCTCTCTCTCTATATATATATATGTGTGTGTGTGAGAGATATATATGTGTGTGTATCAGATATATAATATGTGTGTGTGTGTGTGTGAGTGTGTGTGTCATATATATATGTGTGTGTGTGTGTGTGAGAGAGAGATATGTGTGTGAGAGAGATATGTGTGTGTGTGTGTGTGTGTGTGTGTGTGTGTGTCATATATATATATGTGTGTGTGTGTGTGTGTGTGTGTGTGTGTGTGTGATATATATATATATATATATATATCAGATGCTTTGAATCAAGGGGTATAACGGATTCAAATAAGAGTTCTCATTTTTTTTCCGTCATTAACACTTAAGCTGCTGAATAAATGAAACGCGAATTTCTACTCAATGCTAAAAGCTCAAACATTGAGTTTTCAAAGTTGATTTCACCGGAAAGAAAATACCGTATCGGACGGTGTAGATCAAAGATCAGACTGCACGTTCTGTGCAGTCTGATCTTGATCTACACTGTCCGCAAAAGGTCAGTGGGTCGCGATTAGCAGCCTAAGGGTTAAGGTAAGAAAAGAAAAGGGGCATCAAGGAAATTCCAGAGAAATCAACAGTAATCATTGAAATCATGACTTTAATGAGATACATACATGAAAAGCAATGAAAAGCAATGATTGTAATCAGCTTTCATTTGACGACTTCATTCAATATTAAAATGTAATCCAATTAGTTTTGTCGTAATGAGATGGTTTTATTACGGTCCTCAGTTGGTTTACAAATTAGCGTGTACAACTTTGATTGCAATAAATGTTTCAAAAAAGTGCAATGCATAAAAATTGTATTCAAATTAAGGCTTGCGTGTTCATTTTTCATTGCTCCATCGAGTCTAATTTTCTGTTTTGTTTCAAATAAGATGAGCGTTTGGTCCTTCTTGACGAAGGACTTGTAGTATTCGTGGGAAAGGTTTGCTTTATTTAATTGTTTATATCAGTTATTTCGCCACGGCCTGTTCACCTATCCATGCTTGTCTGGAGATTTTTTTTTAACCGGTATATTTCACAACACTTAGTCTTAGCTCCTAACTGCTTTCCGACATAAACATCTTTTTAACAGTCTTCAGCGGAGAGAGAGAGGAAAAAATCCCTTCGAAATGTTTATCATCATTATTCAGTAGAATTTTGCCGAGTTTGGAATCGAACCAACACCTCCTCCCGGTTCAAGCCCGCAATGTTGCAGACTGAGCCACCGTGCTCTGCCTAAAAGGTCGAGATCAGACTGTCGTTTGCGTACAATGAAGATCAAGATCAGAGTACACAGAACGCATACAGAACTGCACAGATCTCAAAGCCTAATTTTAGATCTACACTTTCAGCTATACAGTGAAAAAAATACCCTTAAGAATTACGGTGTTCTCGCCGTGCCCCGTTTCTTAGTCGGTAGCGTACAGGAGTAGTAGGGGTAACTAGACTAGGGACAGTGTCCCTAGTCTAGCTACCCTGAGGGAAATTTGTCCCCAGAGTACCTACCCCGGGTAGGCACTCTGGGGACAAAATCCGGTCAATTTGGAAAATTTTGGGTCGATTTGGGTAAAAAATGGCATTTTCTGGCATTTTTGCTTCCCCCCCTCTGGAAGGCACTCTGGGGACAATTCCGGTTGCTTTCAATGGATCAGAACTCATTGACAATTTGAAAAGATAGATCTTTCATGGTAGATGGTTAGCCCTGAAAAGGGCTGTTTTTGTTTGGAGATTGTGTTTTTTCTCTCTACTGACAGCTTTTCTTCGTTCTTCTTGGGATTTTTGGGATTTTGAAGCCATCGAAATTATCAATGTTTTTCCCGTATTTGCCCTGGCCTGTCAGTATCGGTGAAGATCTCTTTTGGTCAACATGTCGCTTGTGGAGATGGCTATCGTTTTCCTCTGATTTTCGTTTTGTTGTTCTTCTCGGTTGATTTTGTTTTGGTTGTTTTTCTTTCTTCACAACAGCTACGATAGAGTCCACTAACTTGTGAAGATTTGTCTTATCGAAGTCAAACTCCACAGGAATCTTTACTGGAACTGCTGAAATGCTCTGACTTTGATAGCGTAGTGTCTCAATGTTTTTCCACAACCGTTCGGTGTTTGTGTTTAAAGTTTTAATCTCCTCCAAATGTTTGTTGAATGTTTCCAGTTCTTTTAAGATCCGAGATAACATAGATTCTTGTTTCGAATTTAACTGTTTCGTCTCTTCGTAAATGTTATCCAATACAGTCGTCGGAATGATGTTTGCTGAATTCATAGCCGATGAGAGAATGTCTCCATTGTTTTCCACTGGTAGGAAAGCATCTAAGTTGAAATCGTTTAAGTTGTATTCCATATTGATTTTTAACTTCCGAAATATTCGAGAGCTATGAGTCAAAATGATGAATGTATGGGAAAAATCGGTGTTTTTATAGCTTGACAGAGGGATTGACCTACTTGGACTTGGAATTAACGTTAACCAATCGTTAGTTTCCTTACATTTTTTGGATTTGATACTCTTAGATGTTATAGATAGATCATATAGTACGTTATGTTCTGTCTACATGCTCTCGCCCATGTTCGCGCTTTTAATTCTGTTAATTCTGTATCAAAGTAGGTCAATCCCTCTGTCAAGCTATAAAAGAGACAGCATTTTTATTCTTTTATTAACTCATTTCACGATGAAGTTATCGAAATTTTGCTGTGGGTTGTTTGCTGGTAGGAGGAATAAGAAAGAAATGAAGGAGAAATGGGAGCAAGAGCTCATGGAAAAGAAAGAAGACGAGGTAGAAGAAAGGAAGAGACTAAAGCATAAAGCTCTTCGGGAGTTCTTCGCCAGGAGAGGGTATGAGTTTTATACGCGTACCCCAATCGTCAAGATGGGTAATATTTACCCTGACTTATCAGAACTGATACCGCCAACAGAGCATCGCGGTTGGCAGAATAAATTAATGAGAATGTATCCTTCATTGAAATGGTGAAGAATACGTTCTCTTTAATTTTAAAAACAGTCCTTTTCAGGGCTACCCAAGACCTAGAAAGTCTGCTTCTTCAAATTGTCAAAAAAACAAAAAAGTCAAGTCCTTTATGTTTATTTTATAACTTTTTATTTTAGAACTTTTTGTACAATATTCATTACAATGAAACTTTGAACTGTAAAAAACAAAACGAATGAAAAACTTTTTTCTTCGGAATGTCATAGAACTTTGAACTGTAAAAAGACAGAATGAATGAAAAACTTTTTCACTTAGGCTGTTTTTCTTTTTTTCTTTGGAATGTCAGATTCACATTTACTCTTACGTTTTTTTCCCCTTTCATTGTTTTTTAATACCATATCTGGACACATTTCATTCCCGTGTTTTGTCGATTTGCAAAAGAAACAGTTGTTTTTTTTGCTTTGTCGTTTTTTCTTCTTTTCGTTATTTTGACGTTTTTCCTCTGGTCTTTTTTCTTTCAACACTAAATCTTTTGGTTCTTCCTTCCCGTTTGAACAATCCGACTCTACAGAAAATTCGTTTTTTGTACAATCTATAAGATTTTGTTTGTCCAGATTTTTCCGCAAAGTCTCTAATTTATCTGCTATTTTGCAGATCTCTGAATCCTTGATAGCCGTGTTGTCGCTCTGCATGTCTATGGTCTGAGTTTCAACGGATGATGTATCCTGTGGTGAACTTTTTTTCCATGTATTTTCATTGCTGAATGATTTGCAGAATGAATTTACTACCCCGACGTATTTCATATGTTGAGAGTCCCAATCCATTTCCTTTATCGGATGAAATTCGACATCGTGGGTGTGGGTGTTCACGAAGACAAAAACATTTTCTCCAGGCTGCTTTTCTTTTTCTGGACATTGTTTGGCCCAATGCCCTGTTTTGTTGCACGTAAAACAAATATTTGTTCTCACGCCATCCATCCCATATCGTTTGTCGAATGTCGCTTGATCCAGGATTCTGGTGATACGATAGACACCTTTTTCTGCAGAATGTTGGTGGGATAGAAACGATCCCACATAGTTCCCAGTATGGTAGACTTGATATCTTGGCGGTATATTGGTGATCTCATAGTCGTGAGTGTATGGGTTAACATACAGATACACTCTCTTTGGTGGTGTACTTTTTAGCTTGAAATCGCTCATTTTTCTATCGACTGCTCTGTTTGAAATCTTTCTGAAGAATGATGAGATTTTCACAGTCGATGTCTCTATTTATACACTACTGTAAGGAAAGAGTCTATAAATTGTTAGGTTTTTCTCGCCTCCTTCATTTTGTCTTCTCAGCCAGAGCTGAAACGATGGCTAAAAGAAAAAGAATAGTAGATTATTCAGACAGTGAAAGTGACGATGAGTCATTTCCACCAAAAAAGAAAATATCTTTACCGTTGAAAGAAGAAAGTGATAGTGACGATGAGTCATTTCCACCAAAAAAGAAAAAAACTGTACCATTGAAAGAAGAAAGTGACAGTGAAGATGATATCTTTTCACCAAATATGTTCGTGGATAAAAAAGAAGAAAACAGCAGCTCTACTTTGGATATGAAAAGTCTATATGACTTAATAGAAAGGGGAAAAAAGAAGTCAAGAAAATTTAGAACAGAATCACATGTATTGTCAGTGAGTTTTAAGAAATTTGAAGAATTATCACCCCAGAGACTGCTTGGATTATTTGACAATGTTACCCATGAAATCATTCGAAAGTTAGATGCAAACCCGACAGATATGATTAGAATTACCATCGATCATCCTTCATTGGAGATGGGGATTCATATTCCCTTTTTAGCTACAGAACAGTTGCAAGGTGAAACTATATTGAATGAAATTGAACGAGTTTTACAGTCGAATACAGATTTTGTCTTGAACGATGGATCCATGACATTTGACATTACACATACAATACCTCCATGTGGTAGCGGGAAAGTGAAATATAATTCGTCGGAATTGGATTCAAAGTTTTTTGCCAAGAAGAAACAATCGGTTATTCAAATTAACAACCATGATCAATTATGTTTTGCAAGAGCTGTTGTTGTGGGAATTTGTTACCATGAACGTGAAAACACCGAAGAATGGAATCGAAAATGGGATCTCATCAAAAGATCAAACAGATCACTTCAAAAGACTGAAGCCGAGAAATTGATGAATGAAGCTGGAGTTTTACCAACACAGTCTGTAGGAATTGATGAATTCAAAAAAATTCAATTGTTTTTGTATGAAAAAGACTATGTCATTAAAGTTCACGACCAGCATTCCAAGACGAGGAAAATATTTGAACATCCAGAAGTGAAAGACAATAGTAAGATCATACATTTATACTTTCATCAAAAGCATTATGACTACATCAAGTCCGTCAAAGGTTTTTTTTGTTGTACATATTATTGTGAGTTCTGTGATGTGGGTTATAACGGGCGGGAAAATCATGCTTGCTCAAAAATCTGCAAAGGTTGTTATCGTGCTGGAAAATGTCCATTAGAATCCAAAGAGTATGTCTGCGACAAGTGTCATAGACGATTTTTCAGTGCAGCATGCTTGAAAAATCACAAAACACTTCAAGGTAAAGAAAAGAAATCCATTTGCGAATTAGTGAAACTCTGTTCAAAATGTGGTGCACAGTATCTTGTCAGAAAGAGAGATCATATCTGCAATGGGAAGAAAAAGTGTCATCTCTGCAAGAAGATAGTTGACTTTTCTCATCGTTGTTTTATTCAGCCTTACCAGAGTAAGATGAAACACGACAGCGATGATGAGACGAGTTTTTCTGTAGTCAAAAAACCACAGTTCATTTTCTTTGATTTTGAATGCAAACAAGATACAGGGGTGCACATCCCAAATTATTGTATAGCACATAGAGCCTGTGATGATTGTATCGATAAACCACTTGATTTTCATTGTTCTACATGCAGTGAATTTGAAGAGGGTAGGGAAGTTATTTTTCAAGGAGAAGAAACTTTGAGTCAATTTTGCAGCTGGCTCTTTACAAAACATCATAAAGGAGTCACAGCTATGGCTCATAATCTCAAAGGTTATGACGGCCAGTTCATTCTTAACTATATTGTCAAAGTTGGGTTAAAAGTTCCAAAATTGATCATGAATGGAAACAATATTATGAAGTTAGAATTGAATGGCGTACGTCTGATCGACTCCTTCAATTTCATGAACTTTGGCCTGGCGAAATTTCCAGCCACATTTGGTCTTCAAGAAATGAAAAAAGGTTACTTTCCTCACTGGGCAAATACAGACGAATTTTGGAGTTACGTCGGCCCATACTTGGACATGTCTTATTACAAACCCGACTCAATGTCTGAAGAGGGTAGGACGAAATTCATAGTCTGGTATAATGACAAAGTTCAAAAGGGTGAGGAATTCAATTTTCAAAAAGAGATGGAATCATACTGTAGGTCAGATGTCGATATTCTAAGACGGGGGTGTGCTGAATTCAGAAAGCTGTTTATCGAACAGGGTGGTATTTGTCCATTTTTAGAGGCAATTACCATCGCCGATGCCTGTAACAAAGTCTGGCGAAGCAAATATTTACCACGAAATCAAATCGCTATCATTTCAAGTAAAGATTCGTCCAGACGTCGTTTTTCTATGAAAGCGATACGCTGGATTCAAAGCGTAGCTCGGGAAAAAGGTATTCATATTCGCCATGCAAAAAATGGTGGGGAAGTTCAAATCGGAAGATATACTGTAGATGGTTTTCACCGTCAATCAAACACGGTCTATGAATTCCTTGGGGATTTGTATCATGGTTGTCCTGTATGTTATACAGATCGAAAACAGATCAACCCCATCAATGGGAGACCCATGGGTGAATTGTACGACCATACTTTTAAACGTATAGGAGATATCATAGAAATGGGGTATAATGTCGTGACCATTTGGGAGCACGAATTCGATGCTAAGATGAAGAAGGATAAAGAGTACAAAAAACTCATTGAAAAGTTATATCCACATTTGGATCCCATCGATCCGAGGGAGGGGCTGTCTGGGGGAAGATGTAATGCCATAAAAATTAGCTATGATGTTGATGAAAAAAGCAAGAAGGAAATCAAGTACATTGATATCTGTTCTCTGTACCCTTATGTTTGTAAACATAAATCCTATCCTGTGGGCCAGCCAGAAATTTTGACTAGTGAGAATATTGAGATGAACAATATTCGTCAGTATGAAGGGCTCATTAAATGCAAAGTTTTACCCCCAATGGATTTGTATCATCCCGTTCTTCCAGTTCACTGTAACGGCAAGATGATGTTTCCACTCTGTATGAAATGTGCACAAGAAAGTTCAAACATTTGTAGCCACGGTGAAGAAGAGAGGGCTTTGGTCGGAACTTGGGTTACCTTTGAATTATTCAAAGCTCTCGACTGTGGATATCGGCTAATACAAGTGTATGAAATCTGGCATTTCAAATCTGTTTCGGATCAGTTCTTTAAAGGCTATGTGGATAATTTCTTGAAAATTAAGCAAGAAGCCAGTGGTTACCCAAATTGGTGTCAATCAGACTCGGAAAAAGATCAATTCGTTTGTGAATATGAGAAGGCAGAAGGGGTTCGTCTTGATCCAAGCTGTATTCAAAAGAATCCTGGGAGAAGATCGTTTGCTAAGATTATGTTGAACTGTCTTTGGGGAAAATTAGCCCAGCGTGAGAAATTGACTCAGACGGAATACATCAGTGATCCGTCTAAATATTTCGAATTAGTCACCAATCCCAATTTCATTGTAAAGCATGTAGAAATCTTTGACGAGGACTGTCCCTTCATCTTGGTTAACTATGAATCAAAATTGGAACATATTGATACCCACGCTACAGCCAACGTGATAGTAGGGTCTTACGTAACAGCTTATGCAAGGTTGGAATTGTACGCCGTTCTTGAAAAGTTAAAAGATAGAGTTCTGTATTTCGATACAGATAGTTGTATGTACATTCATGATCCTGAATTATGGAACCCGCCCATTATTAACAGTAGGTTAGGAAAATGGACTGATGAAGAGCCTGACTGTAAAATTACCCAATTCAGAGGACTTGGACCTAAAAATTATGCTTACAAAATGAAAACAAAAGATGGAGAAGAGATAAGTAAATGTAAAGTGAAGGGAATTACTTTGGATTACAATACCAAGCAGGTGGTGAATTTCGATACCTATTCAAAATGTGCTTTGGATCGTACGATAGAAATCAAAATTCAGTATGATTGTAAAATTAAAAGACATAGAGATAGAACAGTGACCAGCGAACCGCAGACAAAAACATTTCGCTCTGTCTACACCAAAAGAGTTATTGTAAACGATACTGACACTGTGCCCTATGGTTATAAAAGTCTGAGAAAATAAATTTCTATATCACATTGTTTTGCTGTAAACAGACAAAGTAAGACGGAAAAAATATTAGACGTTTGGTGAAAAATGGCAACTGTGTTACCGTTACCCATCGAGCTACGTGAAAAAGTTTATGGAGAATTTGTTCGACAACACACGCTCGATGAAGGAACACAGTTTAACCTTAAATTCAGATGTGTGCAATTTTGGATAGATAAATTGCACAAGGGAGTTGCAAAAGGAGAGACATCTTGTAAATTGTATAGCATGCACGACTTTATTACAATGCTAATAACTGAGTCAAACTTCGATACCCCCATCAAAGGCTATTTGACAGCTTGTTTGTGGAAAAGTGACTATTTCACTAAGCAGTTGCAAGCCACAAGCCGATGGCGATTCATTATCATAGGAAGACCAGAAGAAAGTTATCTGAATCTACTGAAAATGAAATCAGTCCTGTTTAACTTTTACTTACGGTATACAAAATCAAGAGATAATGCAGAAGGAGTGGATATCATGGAAGGGTATCTCCTATTTGATAGAGATGTCACAGAAAAAATCGTACTTTCAACTCTTTCGGCAAAAGCAGTATTCAAAAACGTCTTTGAAATTAGAGGAACGTGTGAATATAGTGGTTTGGACAGTGTATATAGTTTGTTTTTGGGCAATGAACAATTGCACAAAAGTGTTGTGGAACATGAAGACAAATGGAAAAATCGAGGCATTTGTGAATTTGCATTGTAAAAAATGTTTATTGTAAAAAATGTTTTTCATTGTTCACCTCTGTTCAATAAAAATGCTTTTATTTTCATTGATATTGTCATTTTATCAATAGCCTTTAACGAGAAAAGTAAAAAAATATGGATGTACGATCCATATTGTTTCAACACCCTTGTAATATTTTCATCACAGGACCGAGTGGATGCGGAAAAACAGAGTTCGTTCATAAATTAATTGACTATCGAGAAGACTTGTTCAACATCGTTCCTGAAAGAGTTGTTTGGTGTTACAAAGAATGGCAGCATGCTTACAATCTTATGCAAGAAAAGTTCAATTCACAGTTCAAATTGATAAAATTCGTGGAGGGAATTCCTGACGATGAAAACGAAATTGTCAGTGATGTATCTATTCCACATTTAATTGTCTTTGATGATATGTTGGGTGAAAAAGATGAGGAAAAAATTAAACTTTGGTTTACAAGAAAAGGACACCATCGTAATGCAAGTGTGATTTACATCACGCAAAATATGTTTCAGCAGTCGAAATCGAGTCGAACCATTAGTCTTAATTCCAGATATATGATTTTATTTCGAAATGAACGAGATAAGAATCAAATTAAAACACTAGCTCACCAAATGCAAGCCCCACAT
The DNA here is from genome assembly GCA_945859785.2 of Tridacna gigas. Lineage (NCBI taxonomy): Eukaryota > Metazoa > Mollusca > Bivalvia > Cardiida > Cardiidae > Tridacna > Tridacna gigas. The sequence continues at coordinate 5,118,440 of OX244043.2, read as the reverse complement.
TTGTTACCTGCTTATGAAGATGCTACATCGACGGATCATGGTTATTTAGTCATAGATTTTCATTCACAAACAAAAAAAGAATTAAGACTACGAGCAGATATATTTCATCGTTGGCGTACACAAGGAACTGAAAGAGGACCCATTATTTATTCTCCTGCTTAAAAAACTTTATGCAAAATTCTTGCTTAAAAGAGAACCACATTTTGAACATAAATCATTTTTATGATTCACACCCGTGAGTAAACATGGCTTTACCATCCACACCGAGTTCAGTTTTAGCTGCTTTGCGAAATTTAAGTCAACAAACCGATAGACATGAAAGAGAAGCTGTGTTAAAAGCAGGATTAAAAGAAATTTTAAAATGGTTTACGTTGGCTGCGCAAAACATCATTGAAAATAAAATCAAATTACCAAAACAAACCACAATGTACATGGCAAAACATAGAACAGATATTGAACGGTTAGCAGATCCAGCCATAGACGAGGAAAGTAAACGTAAAATCATTTTAAAACCTGGAGGGGGAGGGTTTCTAGGTGGTGTTATTATCAGAAGCTTACTGAGATGGGATGGAGTAAAAACCATCAGAAAATTTGGAGTTGAAAGACAAACTCGAAAACGTGTTCCACGAAAACGTGCACCGCAAAAGAAAAAATCTCCAAAAAAGAAAAAATCTCCAAGAAAGCGTGCTCCGCAAAAGAAGTCTCCAAAGAAAAAATCTCAAAAGAAAAAATCTCCGAAAAAGCGTGCTCCAGCAAAGAAGCATACTCCAATTACGATTGATGAAAGATTTGTTACTACCCGAAAACGAACCCCTGTAGCAAGTACCATTTCAGAACATCAACAATATCCAAAATCTAGAGAGGAAATACTTGGTGAAAGAATGCGGAATTACCAAAGAAAGTATTCAAGATTTATATTACCAGGCAAAAAAATAGCGTTTCAAAGAATTCCATCCGTCGCTTGGTCTCCAAATACATTGGCTAAACATAAAAAAGGATTAAGAAAATATAGACGGATGATAGAAGATATGCTACGATATAACCTCGGTACAGGAAGATATAAACTTGACGAAAAAAAGCAGATGCTTGACCTTGGGAAAGGAAGATCCGTTCCCGTGGATTCGTCCATGGCTAGCGCTGATACATTGGTTGACGCTCTCTATTCACAGTTTTCTTAAAAAAAGTAATTCTGACTGTAAAAGACAGTATGTTAAAAAGTTTTCTTTTGAAAAACAGTATGTTAAAAACAGTATGTTAAAAACAGTATGTTAAAAACATTAGGTATAAATGATAGTGACATGGACGTTGTATTATCATTTAATCCGATATCGAGTTAAAGTCAACATGAAAAGGAAAACGCCTCTGATAAAAAAACATGGTTCAATGGTTATGGCCATGATGCAGGCTACACCAAAAATACGTAAAAAACTTGTAAAAGATTCATCTCCAGAAGTGATAAGGTGTATATCGGAATGTTGTCATAACGTTTTAAAAGGCAATGTACATTTATCATCAGCTCAGAAGAAGAAATTGTATTCAAGCCGACAACATATCAGACGTTTAGCTTCGAAATCGGCTTCTGTAAAAAATAAAAAACAAATATTAAATCAAAAAGGTGGATTTCTTTCATTACTTGCACCTGCATTATTACCATTGTTAGGAAAAGCCGTTATCGGAGGAATAGGAGGGGCACTTAAAGCCTTATAGATAAAAAATCTTGTAGATAAAATCTTGTAATAAAAAGCGCATCATGTCTGTTAAAAAAATGGTTATCGTGCCTTATCAGGTTTTAGAAAATATGAATCGTTGGAAAGACGAGCAATATCATAAACCTCGTCTACCACCCAATCCGCAAGTTGTGGATGCAGCACATCTTCGGCAGGATATGGGTCATATTTTACAAAGCACTGATTTGTCAGAAACAGAAAAGGCTCAAAGGTATGGTGAAACTTTGTTTAAGTTACAAAATTCGCTTCAAAAAGCAAGACCTACTTTGTTCAACTCACTTCCAACGACAAAAAGTGATGATAGTATACAGAAATCAGCATCTGTTACCTTGCATGATCAAATTTTGCAAAGCGTACCAAAAACCATGAAAAGAAAAGCTGAGTTACTTTTGAGTATGATAAAAGATAACAATAATTTAACTTGGGACGAACAAGGAGTCGTGTCATACAAAGGTGTACGCATTCATGGTTCCAATATCATCGATCTTATCAATGATACAATTCGTCAGAGAAAAGGTACTGAACCTAGAGGATGGAAAACTTTTTCAAAGGCATTACACGAAAGCAATATACCGCGAGAAGTTATTGGTAACTCAAATAGATGGAGATGGATGCAAAAAGCTCAAGATAAATCACTGACTAAATCAGTGAGTGAAGATGAAGAATCCTACGGCGGATCCGATCACTTATTTCACACGCCAAAAAGCGTACAAAAAAGTGCAAGGAAATCGCTTACAAGAAGTGTTAAAAAATCTGCAAAAAGAATAAAAGAATCATCTCCATACATGAAACCTGAAGAAAGAGAAAGACTGAGACAATTCTATACTAAAGAGTTGTTAACTCCACCAAAATCTATAAAAAAGACCCCTAGCCGTAAAACGCTTCAGTCATGGGAATCCTGGTAAAGCCTAAACTTGATTACAAACTTGATTACGTGTTAAGAAAATTGTTTTATGATCCCAAAAGTACTGTCGCATTTACTGGAATAAAGCAATTGTATCACGCTGCAAAATCTGTTTTGAAAGGAATAAGATACAAAGATGTTCAAGAGTGGTTACGAGGTGAATCCACCTATACCTTACATAAACCAATTCGTCGTCGTTTCAAAAGACGAAAAACTATTGTAAGTGGTATAGACTATCAATGGCAGGCTGATTTGGCTAACATGCAACATTTAGCAAGACAAAATGATAACAAGAAATATTTACTTTGTATAATTGACGTGTTTTCAAGATTTTCATGGGTTATCCCTATTCCAAATAAGATGGGAAAAACTTTGATTCGAGCATTTCAATCTATTGTTCAGAAATCAAATCGGAAACCTTTGTCACTTCAAACAGATAAAGGTTCGGAATTCAAAAACAGACTGTTTCAGCAATACTTGAAAAAGAATCAGATTCATTTCTTTACCACTGAAAATCCAGAGACGAAAGCAAGTATTGTTGAAAGATTTCAAAGAACTTTAAAAACGAGAATGTGGAAATACTTTACGTACAAGAAAACAAGACGTTACATTGACGTATTGAATTCTTTAGTTAAGAATTACAATCATACTTTTCACAGAAGTATCAAAACATCTCCTGCAATGGTAACAAAATCAAATGAGGCAGAAATTTCGAAAAATCTGTATCCTCGTTTATCGACAATTGCAATGACAAAAAAGCCAAAATTCAAAATTGGAGATCGTGTTCGTATCAATAAAACGAAACGTACATTTGATAAAGGTTATTTACCAAATTGGACTCAAGAAATATTTGAAATCACTCATGTTAACAAGACATTTTCACCTATCACCTATAAAATAAAAGATTTAGAGGGTGAACAAATTTTGGGGACTTATTATGAATACGAACTTCAATTGATAAAAGATGATGAAATTTATGAAATTGATTCAGTTCTTGATAGACGTACAAGACGTGAGGGTAAAAAAATAATCAAAGAAATAAAAGTCAATTGGAAAGGTTATCCAAAAAAATTTCAAAGTTGGATACCAGAATCGCATTTGGTATCTTGATTGGAAAAAAATAAAAAGACAATACAATTATGATAAATTCGCAGTCAAACATTGAGACTGGGACAGAAAGTGTCGATAGTGTTAGTACTAAAAATTACAACTGCTGTGGAAATCGTGTTCCAAAGAATCAGTTTACGTATATTTCACAGATATTAGTCATTTACGCAATTATTGCAACCTCGATAGTACATTTAAGTATTCAAAGTCAAGATCGTGAATTGTGGTTGATACTGTTAAGCAGTTCACTCGGGTATATTCTTCCATCTCCAGGGCTAAAATTCACAAAGTCTGGACAAAAAACAACTAGTGGGGTTGATTTCGTTGACAGTAAAAAATAAAAATGAATTCGTTTTATCTTACTCTACCTAGCGATAGTTCCATAAACCTTTATCCAAACACACAGTGCTGTTTTAAAGTTCATTTACCAAAAACAATTCATATTGATAGGGAAAATTGGGAAGTTGCATTAGTTCATCTTATTACCCCCTCTCAGTTTTTAAACATAACTGAAGAAGAAGCGAAGTTCGAAATTATAACTGCAGATGCTAATTTATACAATGCAGCAGCAGCGGCAGATAAAAGAAGAGATAATATGAAGATAATTCCAATAAAACGAAACGCAAAAGGTGAAGCAGTAAAATGGTCAATTGGATTTAATTTTTCACCGGGTAGTTACACTTCAGCAAAACATGTTATAGAGGTAATGGACGATTTGATTCAAAATAACCTAAGTGAAATCTTTCAGAAGCATTCAATCGGGGTGTCTATTAGCTATTCAACCTCAAGCAAACGACCGAAATTGGCATTCACAAATATAACAAGAACCGGAATCAAATTTCATCCACAGCTGTTTTTAAAACTGGGAGGATCACCAGAATTCAAAAATGAGATAATTTTTTCGAGTAGAAATATTTTAGAGGTATTTAAATACAGTCCTAACATTGATGCTGGGTACAATCATCTGTTTGTTTATTCAGATATTGCTGAATACACTATAGTGGGTGATACATTGGCTCCCATACTTCGTGTTCTACCGTTCAAACCAAGCATATCAGATGAAAATAATTATGAAGCCCAACATATCAACCATGAAATTACATTACCGCATTACGTCCCCGTTTCGAAATCTGATTTCGATACTATTCACATTCAAATAACAGGGGATTCTGGTATACCGTTTCATTTTATTATTGGTAAGACAATCGTCAAGTTACATTTCAGACAGAAAAATAAAAATATTTGACAAATAAATATTTAAATAAATATTTGACCAAAAAAATGCTACCAGTTTATCGCGGCGAAAAACATCAGTATGGCTATGGACTAGGTTCTCTATTCAGATCAGCACTTAAAACAGTGACTCCATTGCTTAAACCCCTGGTCAAATCTGGGTTGAATGCTGTAAAAAAAGAAGGAATCAGACAAGGATTAGGGGCAGCAGGAGATATCCTTTTACGTGGTGAAAACCCTAAAAAAGTTGTAATTTCAAGGGGAAAACAAGCCATTCATGATCTAGCACAACAGTTAATACCGGGGATAAATAAAAGAAAATCACAAAAGACACGTCATTCATCTTCTCGATCTCGCAAGGGCAAGATCATTAATAAAAGACAAAGAAATCATTACAGTAGATCAAGGACTCTCGATATATTTGATTGATATATATTATATATATATTATATAAAAATGATGCAAAACGGGTCTTGTGAATGCAGTAAATCAGAACTCAATGTTCTTTCTGTACCACCTACAATGACAACGATGCAAGAAAGTCAATGGGTTGAACATTTTCCAATAGCGTCCTTGACAAGCAATTCGCCGATAGAATTCATCATACCACCTCAAACCGAACATTGGACAGATTTGTCACAATCGTATTTGTATATCAAATTCAAAATCGTTAAAGCTGACGGTACTAATTTAGAAGTCGGTTCAAATGTGGCACCTGTAAACAATTTCCTGCATAGTATGTTTAGCAGCGTCGATTTGTATCTAAATAATAAACTAATCAGCAGTAATTCAGATACCTATCCGTACAGAGCATATATCGAAAATCTTTTGTCCTATAATGCTGACAGCAAGACTACGTTTTTGAAAGCTGGTGCACTTTGGATTGAAGACACCAGTGGGCAATTTGAAACACTCAATCATGATGCGGGAAATACTGGACTAGTAAACAGAATCGGTGTAATCGGACTAAGCAGAACTGCAGAGCTTTTCGGACGATTGCATCTTGATCTATTTCAGCAAGAAAAATATTTACCTAACGGAGTTGAAATCAGACTTAGATTAAACAGATCCTCACCAAACTTTTGCCTTACAGGAGGTACTGCTGCACCAGATGCAAAAATTGTAATGGAAACAGTCAGTCTTCATGTACGAAATATTGAATTGTTGCCTGTTGTTGCAAATGATCTAAATCATCTCATAGCTCAGCAAAACATGAAAATTCCTATCCGTAGGGTAGAAGTAAAGACGTTTACTATCGGTAATGGACTTCAGTCTAAAATTGAAGATCATTTGTTTCAAGGCCAGCTTCCAAAACGTGTTTTCATTGCAATGGTAACAAATGCTGCTTATAATGGGGCTTATGCTAACAATCCATTTTTCTTTCAACACTTTAATCTGTCAAAAATAGATGTATCATGCAATGGACATAGTATTCATAACAGACCCTTTGAGCCTGACTTTGAAAATGGGTTGTATTTGAAATCATATTTGTCTATGTATCAGGCTGTCTCAGCCTTAGGACTCAATAAATCATTTGATATTGCTAAAGAAGACTATGTTGGTGGATACTGTTTGTGGGGGTACGATTTGACACCCGATCAAGGCAGTGAAGAAGGACAACTTCATCCTATAAAAACTGGAAGTCTTCGCATTGAGCTTCAATTCGCGCAAGCCTTGCCAACAGTGATCAACGTTATTGTCTTTGCTGAATTTGACAATCAGATTGAAATCAACAGTTTGAGAGAAATCATCACAGATTATTAATCCTGAAAAAATCAACAGAAACTCTCTGATCGAAAAAGATAGCTTTCACAAAAAAACAGTCCTTATCAGGACTAATCAACTTTTGAAAGATATATCAGAAAAAAACAGTCCTTATCAGGACTAATCAACTTTTGAAAGATATATCAGAAAAAAACAGTCCTTTTCAGGACTAATTAACTTTTGAAAGATATATCAGAAAAAAACAGTCCTTTTCAGGACTAATAAACAATGTCGGGAGTCAGATTTGCTATTTCACTGAGAAAAGAAGCAGAAAAAGTGAAATATTCCACCTCAGAGTGTCTTTCTACTCGGAAAAATGACATTCACAACAGCTTTGAAAAACATATGATTAAAGAACTACAAAATCTAATAGTCAGCGAAGTTCACAACGAGTGTTACGGATGTCAAGTGGATCATCCCAGTCAAATACAGCATGAACTATGTTTATTCAAGGATAGACAAGAACATACAGATATGTTCATAGAACAAGCCATGAAGGAATTAAATCCATACAGAATCATGAAAAAATGGTATCCTGAACTCATAGAAATGAAACTCGATGAAACTGACTATGCGGAAGCCTACAGATTTTGGCGAAATATAAAACAAAACATTCTATCTGATATCACGGAGTCGTTCTTAAAATATTGGTGTGACAAAGTAAAACAAGCCTGGAAAAGTGATTAGAAAAAATGTATACTTCTGAAATTCAATACATATTGGATCATGGAACATGGATAAAAAATCTACAGGCAAAAGTCTGTGCAAAAGATCAGTTACCTCGACAAAAACCCAATCATGTGAAAGCCTACATTGTGAACACAGAGAAATCAACCGGCTCAGGAGAACACTGGGTGGCCGTGATATTTGACAATAATGGCCATGTACTATACTTTGATCCCTACGGACTACCACCACTTGAGCCAGAAATTATTAACTTTTTAGACAATCATTCTTATTCGTGGAGATACAACCGACAAACTCTTCAGAGTCTACAGGGTAAAGTTTGCGGAATTTACTGTATCTTCGCATTGGATGCTGTTGCTAGAGGATATAATATACAGAAATATCTTCAACAGAAATTTCTCTCAACGGAACACCATCGAAACGATCGAAATGTATCATCGTGGTTTAATCAACACTACGGAAATCTATACAAGAAAATTTCAGAGACTTCTCCCCACAAACAGTGAAAAAAACATTTTCAAAAAATGATTTTTATTGTTAACAGTTTATTGATATTATGTTCATTTTTTGTCTTTTTAAGTTTTATTGTAAATATGTTCATTGTTTCAGTTCTGTTCAATAAAAAAGTTCAAAAAAAGCAGTCGAGTTTTTTCATTCTGTTTTTCCCAAAAAGACTCAAATCTGCTTACATTTTTCCCCATGCTACGAGTCATAACTTTTTTACTATATTAGCATGAAAACGTAGTTTGGGAAAAAATGTATATGCTTTCCACCAGGTCCGCGCTCTTATTTTTCAATCCTCCTGTTATCGTATAAAGAAAGCCTGATATTTCCCAATACATTCATCATTCGACTCTCAGCTCTTGACCAGTTCGGGTGTTAAAAATCAATATGGAGCAGAACAATATGGAGGAAATCAACCATCAACTGCGTGAGACTCTCAAAGACTATCTAGATGCCGGTCAGCAGATATTGCTGCTAAACACTCAACCCGTACAACTACACCGTATATCACAACCGTACAAAGTTCTCGGTGAAAGATTAGTTCAGCTATTCTTAAAGACAACACCTGATATTATTTTAGTTGATGTCAAATTTGGGAGAAAGATAACTTTCAATAACGGAGTAGTGACGATCACAAAAAGAGTTGGAGTATGTCCCATCTGCCAGGCGAATTTCGGTTGTTGTCATTAGAAGTTGAAAAAATCACAACCACTAAAAAACAAAACAGCCCTTTTCAGGGCTAACCATGTACCAAGAAAAGATCTTTCTTTCAAAATTGTCAAATCAAATTTGTCAAACAGAAAAAAGTCCTAGTCAGAAAAACACAAGATAATCAAACTCTAGTTTTCTGTCCCGAACAAGAAATTGTAACAAAGCTATGGATTGGACAACGTTAATTCGGAGTTAAAAAACATGAGACAAGTAGGTCAATCCATGCTGTGAACTATATAAGCGCGATGTTTTTTTCTCACAAAAAACATAAATACTTCAGCATGGTTCAGATTCTTCTCTGCCCTCACTGTGCAAGCAGATGTCAGATAGAGTGTGGAAAATGCTTTACACTCGTGGACTATCTTGGACAGAAGCATAATTGTCCAGATCCAGATGAAGGATTTTTTGATGATGATGAGGGATCTACAGTTTGCTGTGAATTCTGCGGATGTGAAATCATCCCAGTAATTCACCCAGAAGAATTGTAGATCTTGACAATTCATTAAATCTTTCTAAAAAGCCCTTTTCAGGGCTAACCATTTACCATGAAAAGATCTTTCTTTCAAAATTGTCAACTAAAACTCAAAACACTAAAGAAAAAATGTAACAAAATATGCATCAGTCAACATTTACCAAATGTAAACACTAAAAAACTCCCATTTACTACTCAACTATCGTAGAGATAAGGCGATATTCACAATGTTTGGATTGACAATTATCCTCGCATTCCTATACTGGCTAGAAGAAAGAAAACGTATCAGATGTATCAAATATGAAGTGGAGCGTCTGATACAGATCCCATATCCAGCGGAAAATATGGATAGAGAAAAGAGAGGCTAAAAAGTGTATTTTACACAAAAACAGCCCTTTTCAGGGCTAACCATTTACCAAGAAAAGAACTTTTTTCAAATTGTCAAATCAAATTGTCAAACAGAAAAAGTCCTAGTCAGAAAAAACACAAGATAATCAAACTCTAGTTTTTCTGTCCCGAACAAGAAATTGTAACAAAGCTATGGATTGGTCAACGTTAATTCGGAGTCAAAAAAACATGAAACGCTGAAGCGGGAAAATATAGGAGAGAATGACGTCATGAGACAAGTCAATCCTCCTGAAAAGCTATAAAAGCCGACTCTATTTCATCATTTTCATTTCACGATGGAAGATCTTAGGAGAAACGTGAGAAATCTGATGAGGGTGGCTGAGACCCTCCATCTGAAATTAGAGAAGATGGATAGACAGTTGGCGGAGATGACAAGAGAGAAGAAGAAGGAGTTCGTCATTCCAACAACAGAATGTTGGGATGATGATGATGAGCCGCCATTCTCATTAAAGTTCAACTTGGACGAAAGGCAGATAAGAAGGCTCAGAAGACGAGCGGCAAACAGCTGTCCGGCCTGTGGGAAAGTTGGAGGTTGTGCATAAAAACACAATCTCCAAACAAAAACAGCCCTTTTCAGGGCTAACCATCTACCATGAAAGATCTATCTTTTCAAATTGTCAATGAGTTCTGATCCATTGAAAGCAACCGGAATTGTCCCCAGAGTGCCTTCCAGAGGGGGGGAAGCAAAAATGCCAGAAAATGCCATTTTTTACCCAAATCGACCCAAAATTTTCCAAATTGACCGGATTTTGTCCCCAGAGTGCCTACCCGGGGTAGGTACTCTGGGGACAAATTTCCCTCAGGGTAGCTAGACTAGGGACACTGTCCCTAGTCTAGTTACCCCTACTACTTACAGGCCTTGAAAACAAGGGATCTTTAATTCGAATCCCAAGCTCGGCCAATTTCTTTCGGAAGATTTATGATAGTCATTGCGATTGGATTCATTCCTCTCTCACCGCTGACCATTGTTTTCAAAATGGTTATGTGGGAAAGCAGCCAGTGGCTTGAAAAGAATATTGTGCGTAGTACTGGTAAAAGAAACTTCATAGGTGCATGGATAGGTGCACTGGCCGCCGTGATATGACTGAATTGATTTTGAAAGCGTTAAACACCATACAATCCATCCATCCATCCATCCTTCCATCAATCAATCAATCAATCCTTACATGTCACTGATCATCCCTTTGACGATGGTTACGTTGGAAAGCAGCCAATGGCTTGAAAGAATATTGTGCGTAGTGCTGATTAAAGAAACTCCAGGAAAGCATGGATATGTGCACTGGCCGCAGCAATATACCTTAGATATGTTGTAACGGCGTGAAACACCATACAAACAAAACTGTTGTTGTCTTCTTTCACTGACTGGAAAAAAGTCTATTTGTTTAGCGCTTTATGGGTAAAAATGCATATGGGCCACGCTCTCTGAAAAAGGGGCTTAATGCATTTGCGAAAAGTTTCGACCCAGGTCAGCCTGCGCAATCCGCGCAGGCTGACCTGGGCCGAAACTTTTCGCTATCGGTCAATTTTCTGTATGTCAAAGGACCAGTCTACCGTAAGATTCAGTCAGTCGTTAGACAAAATGGACTTTATAGATCCATTATCATGTGATGACTTGCTTGGTATCATGTATCACGGGGATGCATTAAGCCCGCTTTTGTCAGAGCATGGCTCATATATCCTTAATGTTTTTCAAATTGCACGACGGCAATCATTAAAGAAAAAAAAAACAGACTCCATTTCAATTTCACCGTCAACTCAGTTTGATACGAACGCTTTCCGAAAAAGCCTTTTGCAAAACAAGCCCTCGTTTTTACGACTTTGAGCAATACAGCTTTTGAAGAAAACATTGCGGTTAAAAGGAGAAAGTTACTGGTTACCAGCATGTTCTCCTTTTTCTACAATGAATGTGCTACCACCTGTTCTCCCTTTTCCACGATGTTTTCTATTCATTCGAAAACAAAGTCCATTATATGATTCATCGCCTGTAAAGGCTTTCAGTGTGGGCGATTCTACACTTTTTGTCGTTTCGTAAAGAGTTAACCCTTATTTATTTTTAGGAACGTTTAGAGTCGATAGTAAAAACCCGAATAAAACTTCTTTTTTAGGAGAAAAAAAATCTCCTTATCGGACAGTGTAGCTCCAAGATCAGACTGCACGTTTTGTGCAGTCTGATCTTGATCTGCTTTGTCCGCAAAAGGTCAGTGAGTCGCGCTTAGCCGCCTAAGGGTTAAATGTCTCTGTTTTTATGCATTTCACTAGAAGTGCATTAAACATCAAAGGAACTCATAGGCGGCTATATTCTACCTGGGCCATTATGAGGTTTTTACTGCACCTTGTGATGTAAAAACAATTTTAGTTTGTCATTAAAGTAGATTTGAGTTTGCCACAGTTGTTACATTAAATGGTATTTCTTAGGAGATACATGAGGAAATGGTATTAAACAGAGAGAGAGAGAGAGAGAGAGAGAGACCTAGAGAAAGACAGTCAGAGAGAGAGAGACAGAGAGAGACCGAGAGAGATAGACCCACAGACAGACAGACAGACAGACAGACAGAGAGGGGTAAACCATCTCAAATATTCTTATACTAAAATTAAACAAAAACTTCTAGCCGTTAGTGAAAATCTAATTATTACGGTTTCAAAGTGCTTTTCGACAAGTCACTAGGACAAGTCATTTAGGACACTGTGCAGTCTGATCTTAGTTCTACACTGTCAGCAAAAGCACTTTGGTCGCGCTTAGAAGCTAAATGGTTGGACGTTAAATTGCTGAGATTGATTGATTGATTGATTTTTGCGTTTATTTATCGTCGTCACCGATTGCCCATATGGGCGACGCCCCCTTAAGACTGTTAGTTATGTTACGGGGGATAGTACAAGATACAGGACGAAACCCATCCTAAGTTACGCCTGGTTCTTTAACGTGCTCGGTGTATACACCGTCACACGTGACCTCGGTTTAACGTCTTATCCGAAAAACTATTGGTATTTTTAGATGGCAAGCCGTGAGGCTCGAGCCCACACTCTCCAAACGCCTATAAGACTTGATGTTTACAAGTCCTTTGCTCTACCACTTGAGCTATGCGGGCTGGTCAGTTGCTGAGATCAGAAAAGCCGTCTGTTTTATGTGCATCTTCATGTCACATCGACGAATAAAATGTCAGTTTGAACATGTGATAGCAAATCCATACACAGCTAGATAACGAAGTGGAATTGTTCCATTCAACTCAGTCTGACAAGCACGCCTCAGTGAATTCTAAAATCGCAATATTTCGGGTCAACCCTTTACCAAACAATGAAATTTCCAATAGTCCAATTTGAAAGCATTTGCAGACAACAAATTAAAGGTGGCTAAAGTGATAGCGTGTGTCTTTTATAAAGATAAAAAACATTGTGGAAAAAGGAGAAAATGCTGGTTACCAGCATTTTCTCCTTTTTTCCACAATGTTTTCAAAAGCTTTCTTTTTAAGGGTCGTTAAATTCCGGGATTGTGTGGTAAAGGGTTAAACTGTAAGCTTGGAATTTTCGGTTTATTCATTTAGCAGAGAATGTGGATCAGGGCCATTTTGTCTGTTACGGACAATGTAGATCACGACACACTTTAAGCTGGTTCAAATTGAAAGCAAGTGCAGACGACGAATTGAGTATGGTTTAAATGTTGGGATTTGTTCCCCCCCCCCCCCAAAAAAAAAAAAACGGTGCGGGGAAAAGAAGAACATGCTGATAACCAGCATGTTCTCCTTTTCCCACAGTTTTCAAAAGTTTCCTCAGCCCGGTCGTTGAAACTCGGGATAGTGTGGTAATGGGTTAACACGTGTTTGTAGTTTAGAGGTACAGTGCTGTTTGAAACGGTCTAAAACGACAAACAGACAGACAGACAGACAGACAAAAAACAAACAAAAAACAAACAAAAAGCCCAAAACAATGGCTTTTTTTTCAGTTGAGAATTTGAGTTTTAGCAGGGTAAACGGTTGTTGTAGGTAGTACAGCGAGAATGAAGACAATATTAGAATTAGAATAATCCAATAACCTTTAGGCCGCTTAGCGTGACTCAAAGACCTTTCGCAGACAGCGTAGGTTAAGATCAGACTGCACAGAACGTGCAGTCTGACGTGCAGTCTGCAGTCTGACGTAAGATCTACACTGTCCGATGAGTAATGCTTTCTCCTAAATATACCTATAAATAAGCATAATTGGAGTTCAAACATTCGGCTTAAAAGTACCAGGTAGCAGGTTAAGGGTTAACACGCTTTTGTAAGTAAAATATTGGAAATGACACCTGTCACGCTGTCTCCGGAAACGCTGTATTCCGTATTCTGCTACTTACGCCTTAATCACAAACCTTCTAAATGAATGAAATTTTCAAGCCGATGGTAAAAACCCAAATATGTTTATTTCAACGTTATTTTTTTAGGAAATATATCTCCTTATCGGACAGTGTAGATCCAAGATCAGACTGCACATTCTGTGCAGTCTGATCTTGATCTATACTGTCCGCAAAAAGCCCTTGAGTCGCGCCTAGCAGTCTAAGGGTTAATTAACACGAATGATGATTTTACGGATGACACGGGACCTAGTCAAGTTTTTCATTTGTTTTTGTATTACTAAATCCTCACTCGTCACAACTCGGCCGATTCCTTACCTACATCTAACCTCGTCTGTATAAGGGAGGCTTCCATTTTGAACTACCAATCACATGATCTTAAACATGGCGGCGCCCCTGTAAATCGCTTAGCAACGATATGAACAACCACTGTGAAGTTATTCACTTCTATCGATCTGTCAATGAAAGCTCCTAACGGAATTGATAAACCACGCTAAAAATTGAATGTACAAACTGTTTGCCGACTGAAATACTCTTAGAAAGATAATGATAGAAAATTTACTCATGTGTTCTTTCTAAAGAGGAGCCTTACAATTTCAATAACGGTAAAGCGGTGTGCTTCCGGAGGTGTGCGAAATGTACCGTGTAGGTGCATATCAAGCTACGTGATACAGCCGAGGGATTTGATCACCGGATCACCCGAGGTATGCCGAATGACTAAATCCTGTGAGTTTTCGTTGTTTTGCCTTTATTCGGATGACTCACAGGCGTTCGTTTTGTGACGAACTTCGCCATCTATATAATGTAATACATATGTCTTGTATATTACATTATATAGATGGCAAAGTTCGTCACAAAACGAACGCCTGTGGGATGACTATGGAAAATGAACAATAATTAGGAGCTTAAAATGAAATATTTGCATAGCTTATCATTACTCTCTTCGCTAATTATGGAACAGAGCCACGAATCTCTGATTTGAAAAGAAAATTATCAGACCCTACATTCCAGACACAGCATTGTCCAGAAATAGACATAGAAAATCAAAGTACTGAAAGTAATAATAGAAGTGACTCTAGAAATGTCCTAACAAATAGGTTTTAAAACTCGACCATTCCATTAAAAATTCATTCATCTGACGGCTGACAACATTTTCTTCTAAGATCGATAGCATTATCTCATGACTGTTTTTCATAAAATCGTGTATCTAAGCGTTTCAGGTGCGGCTTGACGTGTTAGGAAAGTGGTTTAGGGTGTAATGATATTAGTGTGATATTTTTTTTTTCTCTTATTCATTCATCCAGGATATAGACTTTATAAACTAAGTCTTGTAAAAGATGCGATATGAGGCCAATTTAAAATCTAGGGCTAATTCTATGACACGTTACTCTGAAGTTCATTGTTTGTGTAATTAAGTCGCACAGTTTTTCAAATCGCATGTTATTTTCACATATTAATTAGCACAGACACGTCTGTTCATTGAGCTATTAGGACCTATTTTTCTTGAAACAGAGGAGTGATTCGTCGTCACAGGATTTCAGTTTAACGGTTGACATAAGAAGGTGAGATCTGAAAGGTTATCACCTTCTACAAAAATTACATTAACTTTTTACCAGACAACAAACGTTTAGACTTGTCTAAACACTTCTAGACGACCAGTTAACTCTATACCACACAATCCTGAGTTTAACGGCCTTGTGCAAATAGCCTTTTGAAAACGTTGTGGGAACAGGAGAAAATGCTTGTATGCAGGATTTCTACACTTTCACATATAAATACCATCGGCTAAAATGTCAGCAAATACTTTCAATTTGGACAAGTCTAAATTTGGTCGTAAAGATTTAAACGTGTCGCGTGTGACAAGAAGTGTCTCTAAAAGGGTAGAAATAGTTCTTGGAAAAGGAGAACATGCTGGCCACCAGAATTTTCTCATTTTCCCACACCGCTTTCAAACTCTTTCTTTCCCAAGGGCAATAATACACTGTACCGTTCGATAAAGATTTAATGAAAATAGAAGATGCAGAAACACAATACAATAACATATCAATTCCATCAATATTTCTCTGAAATATATCTAATTATACATCATAATGTTACAACCACGGAATCGTCCCTCCTCAAGAAAGGAACAACATTTGGCCAAAAGAGCATTTGCTTTCAACAACAACAACAACAACAACAAGAACAGCAGCAGCAGCAGTAGCAGCCACAAGAGCAGTAGCAAACGAAATATCCCTGTTACCTCAATATTTGATCCACAATTCAGAAAAAGTATTTCTTTATCATGGAAGCGTGCCTTTTGTGTATCTTTCACTATATAGTTACAGTGGGATGTACGGCGTTGTCAGGTCAAAACCAAAGTTCAAAAGATCTGTGCGTATATTTTACGTTACCAACGCAAGCCGTCGAGTCCACCGATGTACCATTAATGAGCAATACTTATGTTAGGACTCGAATAATTTGCTTACTGATCTAAATCTTTGCCAATCGTTTCCGATGATGTCATCATTTTGATCTCGGAAACCCAATCTTTGGCTCATAAGATTCTTGTTGAGAAAATATCATGTTTATTTCTGTTCTGCAGGATTAAAAAAGAACAGTGTTTGAGATCCGTCAGTTTGTTTATGGGTGTTGAATAAGTAAAGTGAAACTGTAAGAACTAAATTGGTTATAATGCAGCACAAAACTGGACTGTACAAACAACAAACTTCTTAAAAAAAAACTTTTAAGTTGACGTTTTGAAAAAGCCTTTTATTGTTTGCCAAAGGGTTTAACCCTTAGGCTGCTAAGAGCGACTCAAGGAGCTTTTGCGGACAGTATAGATCAAGATCCGACTGCATTGGATGTGCAGACTAATCTTGGATCTGCATTGTCCGATAAGAGGATATCTACTCCCAAAATAACCATGAAAATAGCACCATTTGTGTGTTAACTTATCGGCATGTAAGTTTCATTTAACCCTGTACCACACAATGCCTCCTTTCAACACCCATGGGAAAGACGCCTTTTGAAAACATTGTGAGAAAAAGAGAAAATGCTGGTAACCAGCATTTTCTCCTTTTCCCACAATGTTTTCTACCCTATTTAAGAAAAATTGCACTATTTGAGCCACACTGAAATTGTCGTCTGCAAATGCCTTCAATTTGGACAAGGCTAAAATTTTGTCGTCTGGTAAAGGGTTAACTTATTTAGAAGGCTAAAGGTTAATTTAGCAGGTATCTGGGGATAGATATACAGTATTAACCCTTGTCCTGCTGTTTAATTTAAATGAAACTTTCAAGCCGATTGTAAAACCCCGAATAATGCTGTTACAAACTTATATTTTGGAGAAAACTATCTCCTTATCGGACAGTGTAGATCTAAGATCAGACTGCACGTTCTATGCAGTCTGATCTTGATCTACACTGTCTGCAGAAGGTCAGTGGGTCGCGCTTAGCAGCCTAAAGTTTAAATCTCGAAAATCAGGACAATAGTTCTTTTATGACATCGAAATTGCTGTGATACCTTTGGGTATTGTCGGGAACAAAATGAACCGAATCTGAAAGTGTCTGTTTGTTACAAAATTCAATTTCCATCTTGTCAAATTCTCGTCCTAGCACAGGACAACAATTGCAGTTCTGAGAATGAAATGAATTATGTGCAAGATTCAAGAACGCTCAAGAGGTTTTTCTGTCGCATGCTTATTTATTTTATACTGTTGGGGAATAAATCCTTTGTATTACATCACTCGTCACAACTCATCGGATACCGTAGCTAAATCTAACCCTCGTCCGTATCAAGGAGGCTTCCATTTTGAAGTACTGTCAGTCACATGATCTTAAACATGGCGGCGCCAATGTAAATCAATTATCAGCGACATCACAACCACGGTAAAGTCATTCACATCTATCAACCTGTCGGTGAAAACTGCCAACGGAATTAATAAACAACATTGAAAATTGAATGTACGAACTAGTTGTCTAACTGAAATGTATTTAGAGAGATTTCCATAGAAAATTGTGCCTTGTGTTTTATTTTGTAAGTAGGCGCATATCACGAATCATTATACAGCCGAGGGATTTGATAAATGGATTACCCGAGGTGCCGAATGTCTAATACACAATATCTTGCAAAATAGAATTGTGTCCATAAGCTGAACAAAAGCCATGAATAAACATGGTCCTAAATAAAGACATGCCAAAACATGTATCGTCTCCTCCGTGGAACCAAAGGCTAATCTCACAGACCTATGTACCGTAAATGCACATCTCACTTCTTGTCTCTAACTCTCCCAGTATTTTTTCATCATTCCATCACTCACTGTCTTAGAGTACCTTGGTGAAAGTCACAAACACAATTTTGAGTGTTTGGATTTAAACGCGTACGAGAGATGCCACGTCTATCCGAAAATAAAAAATTACGTGCTGCTAGCGTGCTTAAAACAGTGAAAGCATAGATTGAGGTTACTAGAAGGTTTGGAGAGCATAGAAATGATATACTGTAAAGTCGCTTTTGAGACGCCACCAAACAAAAGCAGTGCTTCATACAAGCCATGGTCAGGGTGACTCTGTGTGACGTGTCGACATGCAAGATATCCATATGGACCAAGAGCATCCTAGGAACCGCTTTCAGACAGCGTCAATCACTGCCTATCGCATCCTCGGTCTACGACAAATCAGAAGATGAACTGTTAGAAATCGACTGCAAGAGGATCACATACGCCCTGCCATGTATGTCATGCGTTACGTCGTCACTATCGCGTAGCTCATTTGGCGTGCGACAAACAATGTATCCGGTTCAAGAGAAATGAATGGGAACATACCCTGTTTTTTTTTTCTGATGAGTCTCTGTTCCCGTTTGGACAGTAGTGATGACCGACGTCGTGTCTATCGACGTCCCGGTGAACGGGATTCAGACGCATTTATTGTTCAGCGTTTGCCTTTTGATGGAGGGAATGTTACGATCTGGGGAGGAAAAACTGCAACTCAAAGAACGGCACTGTATATCGCCGATGGTAATTGAGCGACAATAAGATACCACGATAAAATCATTTGACTCCCAATTTTGCTCTTTCCTGTAGCACGCGGTTATATCATCATGTTCCAGTAGGAATAGCTCATTCATATGTTGCTTGTTTTGTGTAGAATTTCCTGAGGCAATACAATGCTCATACCCTTCCATGGCCTGCCCTGTGCCGCCATATCTTTCGCCCATAGAGCATTTGTGAGGTGAAATGGAACGAAGTCTTCGACCAAGATTTCGCACAGCCAGATGGACGTAATTCCAAAAATTAAACCTGTAAGAGTTATTACCGCTCCACACACAGGGGATCATTTCGGTAGGGAAATCAACGAGTTCACCTGACAAATAAAGATTTCATGACTAGAGCGCAACATTTTTGAGTACTTTTAAAATTAGTTGTACGGACAGGTGGCAGGGCACTTGGAAACTTGTTCACGGCGGTTATGTCGCCCCAAACCGAAGCCACCTGAGCATACAACGAATTTATTATACTGCAAAGTTTTACCATTGCAATATCTATCCAGTGAAATTTTCCTGTTTTATGGTCCCACGAATTGGTCTTACGAAAGCGAACTTCCCTTCTGAGTGCCCAACAAAGATCAATGGTGACTTCACTGAAAAGCTACGTCACTGAAAACTATGTAAACATGCAATTCAGTGCTTGAAGTCACTGCGATTCAAATACTTTGACTCAAACAACTTTAAGGTAAGTAACTATTCATACCAATAGTTGATTCAAATCAAAAGTTTATTTTTTTTTTTAACGTTACAACATATAACCTTTGACACGTCCCGATTTGTTACATTAATGACAAAGGGATAGTTCGTTTTATTCCTGTGTATTTTAGATTGACAACAAATGGTAATATAAGTAATCTTTCTTATTTATTTTAAAACATAATCCATTATTTCCGCTTTAATGACGACCACTAAGGGAAACAAGTAATAATATGGTGTACGCGTATTTGCCTTGTGGGCAAATCTCTTTGATTTGGCGCCACCATCTTCGATTTTGCATTGAATTATGTACGTGTTTTTGGGGTTCCGACTGGGAAACTGTGTTGTTCCCTTGGAGCCGCCAGTGGACATTAATATATATTCGGAGCATATCCAATCAGATAGCGAGAAATTTCTTTCAAGTATATTAAATACGATGCCGAACGCGGTGGTTCAGTTGATAATGTAAAGAGCTTGAAACCAGAGCGTCGCTGGTTCGAACTCTCGGCGAGGTTAATTTCTTTTCTAGGATCGATTATAATCACTGCGACAGGATTCTTTTCTTACTGCTGTTCTTTGTTTGGACGATTGTCATACAGAAAGCAGCCAGCGGCTTGGAAAGAATATTTTGCGAAGTACTGGCACAATAAACCCCAGGAAAACATGGTCAAGTGCACTTGTCGCCGCGGTGTAACTGTTACAGTGCTAAAAACGGCATTAAATACCATTCAAATGGACAAACAAACGAACGAAGCAACGAACGAAGGAACAAACGAACGATCTTGAGTCAGTGAAACCTTACATTCCGCAGACAAATGATTGAGCCATGCTCTGTGAAAATGGGGCTTAATGTATTTCCAAAAAGTATCGACTCAGATCAGCCCGCGCAGTTCGCGCAGGATGACCTGGGCCGAACTTCTTGCTTTTGGTCAATTTTCTGCATGTCAGTGGACCATTATATCTCTAGATCTAGTCGATTGTTAGAATAAATGGATTTCATGGATACAGAATTATGTGATAACTTGCATGGTATAATGTATCACGGAGATGCATTAAGCCCCCTTTTGCCAGAGCATGGCCCAATTATTATGAACTTGTAGTGAACTTGTTGTGTACAATGTAGTTCTATAATTACGCAGAGTTTCCGTGTAGTGCCGTTTTTTCATTAGGGTTCAAATATCTACTAGTCTTCAACGACAATTTTAAGTTATATATGAAGAATCAACAAGTAGTCCTTTAACAACATTGAAAAATAGTGCCTTATGAGTGAAAGAAATTCTAGCCCGGCGTTTATGTTTTACAAAGACTTGTGCTAGGGGAAATTTTAGGGATGTTATTTTTTTTATTTGTCTTGAATCACCAAGACCTATAGCCTAATTCTTATGTGCAAGCGACATCTATAGGCAATGATGATGATGATGATGCCGAGCCCAAAATTTTAATGAATGACTCAAAATTTCTGACAAATTATGACCGGCCGTTTACATTACTGATATTTCAAGGCATTCCTACGGGAGACCGCATTTTGGAGGCTTCCAATTAACTCTATACTCAACGAAAAAAACTCTAGGCTTCTCTAAATTCAAAACATTTACAGACGACAAATTTGATACAGTTTAATATATTTAATTTGTCTTTGAAAGAATAGAAAACATGTTGGGAAAAAGGAGAAAATGCTGGTCACCAGTATTTTCTCCTTTATTCAACATATTTTCAAAAGCTGCTTTCCTCAAAACCGTCGAAACCCGATAGTAGGCTAAGCACTGTGTAGATTTGAGAGGCCTTTCATCAGTGACACCCACTGACATATTTTCTTGCGTAATATATCAAATCAGACCATTTATGGGATAAGCTATTATCCCGGGAATGCCTGGCTTCCGACAGAACCAATACAGAGCGGTAATTTTATCCGACGGATACCGAGTTTTTTTGTACCGGTCTTTGTTGGTTTGATTTTTTTTTTCTGGTTTTACGTAACCCTGTCATTATTTCTATTACTCAATCCTGACGGTTCAGCTTTTTCACACCCTGGCATTCTTTCAAATCAAGACTTAAGACCTACTTCTTGCCATGATATTTTCGAATGAATAAATAGTAATTTGTGATTGGTAAAAACTGTAGAAATGTTTACTCATCGGGCCCTTGTGGACCTATTTGCAAGCATATTTATGACACCACTTTACAAGCATTTCTTGTAATACTGAACCACAAAAGAGTTTGATTTTCATGTTACCGTTCCTTTTACGCCTTCGATCTGTTTTTAAAGACACTTCTGGTTTTAACAAGACTTCTTGATAAAACTCTTTAACGAAAACGAAATTTTAGGTCTGACCAAACTGAAGGCATTTTCAGACGACAAGTTCAGTGCGAATCAAATGATGTGATTTGTCTATACAGGGTAATTCAGGGAAAAGGAAAATATGTCGGAAACCAGCATATCTCCTTTCCCCACAATGTTGCAAAAGTTTTCGTTGTCATAGTCGTTTAAGGTGAGATTATTTGGTGACTGGGTACATAGATAGGGCGTATGGCCACCAGAATGACTGCCTTGTATACTGAGCTCTTAAGTTTCTTCAGTGTTCCGTGTGATTCGGCGTAATCCGAATGATATATCTACCGAAGCAAAGATATTTTGCACATTAAGTCCATTTATTTTTCTGCCGAGTCCCCTTAGCTCAGTCGGTACTTGAGAACAGGAGGTCGCTGGTTCGATCCCCGGCTCGGCCAATTTCTTTCCGAGGACTGATGATAGTCAATGCGACAGGATTCATTCCTCTCTCACGGCTGACCATTGTTTCGACGATGGTTATGTGGGAAAGCAACCGGTGGCTTGGAAAGAATATTGTGCGGAGAACTGGTAAAAGAATTTCCAGGAAAGCATGGATAGGTGCACTGGCCGCCGCGATATAACTGAAATAATGTTGAAAACGGCGTTAAACACCATACAATCAAACAATCAACCAACCATTTATTTTACTACAAATGGAGTATGTTCATTCGAAACGAGAGGATTTCCGATTTAAAACGATTAAACTTTTTTCCAGATGAAAAAAATATAGACCTGTCGATATTGAAAGCATTTGCAGACAACAAACAAAACATGGTTTAAATTTAAAGTTTTTTTTTTTTTGTGAAAAAGTTTAAAACACTGTGCGAAAATAAGAAAATGCTGGTTACCAGATTTTTTCCTTTTACCACAATGTTTTAAAAAGCTTCTTCGTCGGGGTCGTGAAAACTCGGACTTGTGTGATAAACGGTTAATATGAAGTTCGCTATAGAACTTTTTAGTCAGTTTTGTCTGAATTTGATTGCAAAGGGAGCACGGAGAGAGGCATTGTCTTATGCACTAATAGCAAACATATACGCGTATACCTTTCTCGGCCACTAGCACCCAGGGTCTGCATTAACCATTAATTCTTAAGGACCTTCTTAGTCTTATTCTCCAGAATTTTCTAAATATCAAAGTGACACAGCTTCTGATTGGCTAATTATTTGGTTTAGCCAATCAAAAGTTGTTTATTTTACTGTCAAGTTCAGAAAATCTCAGATATAAAGACTAAGAAATGTTTGGTGAAAACGGACGCAGAAATGCACTTTACATTCGGACATTAGCCCGTTAACCAACCCTAAATTACCACATTGGTATGTTTACAACGTCAAATTGTATTAGTCGCGTTCTTACTTTCCAGGAAGCCGTAGTTTCCTAGAATATCATCGGTAGAAAAAATAGCATTAATATTTGTGACGTAAAGAAAGGCAATATTATAATTTAGCACTAATAGCGAAAATATACCTTTATCGGTCGTAAACGTCTGTACATACTCTTTGCATCCGTATATTAACCCCTTTAACCAATCCTGTATTACCTAATTGATAAATTGACAATGTCTCATTGTATTTGTCGTGTTTTTTTTTTCCGTTTCTGACAAGCCATAATTCCCTAAGTCTGGATTACCTGCCCCTACCACTACGTTGTAGGGTCAGGCAAAGCGCAATAATGGCGGCCTCCATGGCGACCTCAAGCTTAACCCTATATGCTACCCTGTTTTTCTAAATTTCATGTGATCCAGTATGATCAGTGAATACAATGAGACCAATTTTGTACAAAATATACTTTACCGAATCTAAAACGTGCTTTTGGGATATGAATTAAATATAAATTTGATTATGAATCATTTTAAAAGTAGCACTGTTTTCGGACGTTATATCGGTCCATTGACATTTCGGATACTTAAAGCATTTTTCACCTGTAGTTTTTCTCGCTAAATAAGAACGACAATTAAAAAAACTAACTGCCATTACTTTTTTGCAACCGATCTGTTTTCAGTTCAGTCTATAGTAGGAACTTATCAAGTAAAATAACAATATTCCGTTACTTCTTCATATTACAAACGGGGCCACTATTATTGCGCTTTGCCTGACGTACTTTTGAAGTATGGCGGGGTCCCAGACTATAATTCTCTGGGATGTCATTTGTAGAAAAAGTAGCATAAACAGTTATGGCGCACAGAGAAGCATTATAATAAGCACTAATACCGAAAATATACATATTTTTGTCGTTTAACTCTTTTTTACCAAACGACAAAATTTCACACCCGTCCAAATTCAAAGCTGTTGCACACGACAATTTAATTGTGGATCAAATGGTAAAATTTGTCTTTGAAAAGGGTAGAAAACATTTTGGGAAAAGGAGAAAATGCTGATTACCAGCATTTTCTCCTTTTCCCAAAATGTTTTCAAAAACCTACTTCCTTAAGAGTCGTTAAAACTCGGGATTATTTCAGAAAAGGTTAGGTAGGCAGACTCTCCTCGCATCCGGGTATTAACCTGTTTAACCAGTCCTATATCACGTAATTGATAAGATGATAAATGTCACATTCTGTTAGTCGTATTTCTGTGTTTTTTTTTTATCGAGAAGCCATAAATTCGAAAGACTTTCATTCATATAAAAATGGCATTAACCCTTCTACCAGACGACAATAATATACTTTTGTCTATATCGAAAGTACTGGCAGACGAAAACTTATACAGGGCTAAAATAATGTTTTTTTTTTTAATATCGTTTACAGATTGAACATTTAAGATTTTTTTTTTTTGGGGGGGGGGGGTGAGGGGGTGGGGGGCGCTATTACGAAGGCCCATGGCCTACATTTTTTTTTGTGTGTGCGCTGGACATCATCTAACGGCTGTCTATTAACTCTTTACCAGACAACAAAATTTAGCGTTGGTCTAAATGGAATGCATTTGCAGATGACACATTTAATGTAACACAAATGATTGAATTTCATTTTTAAAAGCCAGAAAACATTGTGAGAAAAGGAGAAAATGCTGGTCACCATTTTCTCCTTTTTCCACATTGTTTTCAGTCCTTTTTTTTTCTTTGGGTCCTTAAAACCCAGGAATGTTTGGTAAATGGTTTGTGAAAGTGCCGAACCCAAACATCTTACTGAATGACATAATTTCTGACACTTTATGTCCGGTCAGTTACATAATTTGTCTGAAGCATTTCTATATCAGGCCGCAATTAAGTGGCTTCCGGTGAACTCTGTACCAGAGGGCAAGGCGGTCATTGTTTCAACGATGGTTATGTGAGAAAGCAGCCAGTGGCTTGGGAAGAATATTGTGCGAAGTACTGGTAAAAGAAACTCCAGGAAAGCATGGATAGGCGAACTAGCCGCTGCGATATAATTGTGAACGAACGAACGAACGAACGAAGACGACAAAATTTAAGATTAGTCTAAATTGAAAACATATACAGACGAGAAATTCAGTGGCTATTTTTTGCTGGGTACCAGCATTTTCCCTTCACCCCCATCCATATTTTCAAAAGCTTTTTTTCTCAAGGTTGATACAGAGAAAAGGAATATTCTCATATTTAAGGATGTTTTGTTCATGATAGGATGGTCCTCGCTGGTACTGTGGTACTTAGTTTCGCCGAAAATTTACGACAGTAGAAAGACCTCATCTGTTTTATTTTCCATTACCGTGACAAACTGTTGCATTTAAAGTTTTAATGAATGTGGCTATCGAAGTTACAGTGAAGTTTTTGAGACGGAAATATCTACGTCAAGCTACCATGTTAACAACAGATGCTCTCAGAGGAGTTCACTCTGGTACCACGTTAACTCTTGTAATTTGGAAAACTAAAAAAATATTTATTTTTAATATTTGAAAACGATTAAACTTCCGTAGATTTTTTCCCGGCAAGGCTATGACGTCACAGCAAAAGATCTTCGCTTGTCAATTTGATATTGTCGGTTTAATGAGGAATAATGGTGTAATTATTTTCAAAACATGGAGGAAAATTGTGCTTTATTATTACATCGTGTGAATATTAAAAGTAACCCACCAGTAATGAGACATTTCTGATATTTCTCAAACCGATGTGATGCAGAAACACTACCGCTTTCGATTTGATGGATTAAACAATCGATAGGCGGCGCTGCGGATGCCAGTTAGGTTATTTTCGGGATTATCGCGGTATCATCAGGACACGGTACTAGCAAGGACGCCTATATATCACGAAATATTGGACAGTGTAGTTTTAGTAGTGTTTGTTCGTTTGATTTTTAATGTTTTACCACATTATCTCGTTATTTAACCTTTTACCAGACGACAAAATTTTAGCCTTATCCAAATTGAAAGCATTTGCAGACGACAATTTCGATGTGGCTCAAATGGCGCAACCTTTCTTAGATAGGGTAGAAAACACTGTGGGAAAGGGGGAAAATGCTGGTTACCAGCATTTTCTCCTTTTCCCAAAATGTTTTCAAAAGGCTTCTTTCCCAGGGGCGTCAAAAGGCGGCATTGTACAGTAAAGAGTTAATTAATGGCCCTTAGTGAGAATGCTTTTGAAAACATGGAAAGAAAGGAAAATATTCTGGTAATTAACATTTTCCTTTTTCTCGTAACGTTTTCTATCCTTTCAAAGAGAAAAAACAATTAGGTCCACATTTCATTTGTCGTTTGCAACTGTTTCAGTTTGAAAAATTATGATACTTTGTCGTTCGGTAAAGAGTGAAGGCCGATTTAACCCTTTCCCAAACAAGTCCTGGTTTTCACGTGTCTGCAGTACAAGTCTTTTGAAAACACTGTGGGAAAAGGAGAAATTGCTCGTAACGAGCAATTTCTCCTTTTCCCACAGTGTTTTCTACCCTTTTTGAGACCTTTCTGCCATTTTCATCAAATTTGAAATTGTCGTCTGCAAACTCCTTCAATTTGGAACAGTCCAAAATTTGTCGTCTGGGAAAGGGTTAAAGATTTCAAAATATATCGCTGTGGCCAGTAAACCTTTTTATACTTTCAACAACTGTTTTTTTTTTCCCAAAGCACAGACTGCTTTCCTACATGAATATCTTAGGAACAGTGTTCAGCTTTGAGAAAAGAATGAATCCCGTGACAACGAAAATGATAAATTCCCGAAAAGAACTCGACCGAGCTGAGTAATCGAACCCGTGACATCTGAATTACAAGCCCTGTATGCCCCACTAGGTTCACCAGATTGAAGATGAGCTTTCATATGCTGCGACTGTAACATTGAACTGCGTGGTCCGTCAAAAATCCCAGCTTAATAATCAACAGTCATTAATGACCCATTTCATCTTTAGTTGATCAAACTTGAGTAATTCTTTAGTAAATCTTTCATGCAAAATATTGTCTCTGTAGGTTACGAGGTTGCATAGATAACAACGATGGATAATGCTATTCTCATTTTGATGTAGCCTGGCTGTTTCAACTTTCATATCCGGAAAAAGTATCATATCATGTCACGTGACTTTGTACAACCTTCACCTTGAATATCAATCAAGTTAACAAGGGTTATGGATTCGAAATACTCTACAAAGGTATCGCAACAACCCAGGCCAAAATAACTCGACAATGAATCGCAAGATGAGTGTATGAATTCGATACCGAGAGAGCACTGGCATGTTTTCAAAATTCAAAGAAGGGGGAATTTAGTATATGTGCATAAAAAACTTAACGTTTAACTGAAAAGGATCGCTGTAAAAAAGAGAGAGAATAAAGATCCTGCTAAAAGGAGAGGACGTCGTTTTCCCAGCTGGAATCGCCTGCAGAATCTGTTTTTAGGTGAGGATATGCGAACAACACTGGTTGGAATCTAGCGATACCTTTCGCGGCTTCCCAACATTGTTTACAATTTTGGCTGTGACGCAGTTTTTACCTAGTATCATTTCCTACGATTACCTATTCCTCGGACAATAAATGTATGTGATCTTTGAAAAAAATATTTGAAGATTAAAGATTTGATTTAAATCTTAGATTTAGGTTGTATTTAGACTTATACGCAATAACTTTAAATTTTGTAATCAAGTTCTGTATCAATATTTAACTGCAGAAAATGTGTAGAACTATCTTGCTTCTGCAAGATACTGTATTTCGTCACACGATTCGGTCAACAGCTTTGAGTTATGGTTTGTGTGAAAAGGCGGCAAAAAGTATCGACCAAGGTCAGCCTGCGTAGTCCGCGCAGGCTGACTTCGGCCGAAGCTATTTGCTGTTTGTCAATTTTCTGCATCTCATCTTTAGAGACCAGTTTACCCCATGATTTACTCTGTTGTTTGACAAAATGGAGTTTATGAATTTATAATCATGTGATGACTTGCTTGGTATAATAGATCGCTGAAATGCATTAAGCCCCCTTTTGCAAAGACCTGGCTCAGCTTTTTTGTTTGTTTGGCGTTTACCACCGTTCACGATTAGGCTTACTTCAGTTACATCACGGCGTCCAGTGCACATAGTCGTGTTTTCTTACAGTTTCATGTATCACTATTTTGCACAACTTTTTAAAGCCACTGGCCGCTATCCCACGTAAACATTGTCGAAATAATGCTCAGCGGCAAGAGGGGAACGAATGACGTCATTAGTATCAATCGTCCATCCTCAAAAAGTCCTGGGATTCGAGCACATGGCCCACCGACCGAGATACCCGGTTGAACTTTTTACCAGACAACAAAAGTTCAGCCTGGTCAATATTGCAGCAATGGCAGAGGACAAATTAAAGGCCCAGAGGCGGCCAAAATTAAACAGTGAAGGTGTTAAAATGCATATAAATTTAAATCTAACCATTTAATAGCATGGAAAGAACTGTGAAGAAAACTATCTGTTATTGAGCGGTCGGTCAAAGTGTCAGTCGATGGCAGAAAAAAAAACTGAATTTTAAAATCAGATAAAAAGTGGTCTTTTGGAGAAAAAAAAATGTAATTAGAAAAAAGAAAATGCAGATTAACAGCGTTTTCTCCTTTTATCCATAATGTTTCCTAAAGCCTGAATTTTCTTCATTGTCGCAAATCTACAAAATTGTTTTGCAAACAGTTAACGCTCAGCCTGCCGAATTTGTGGTGTTGAGTACTACAAAAACAGATTTCCGTAAGTTTAATGAATTTGGACCGGAAGTACTGACAGAGCAGCAGAGAGTGTATAGCAAGATCAGACTGCACGTATGTGCAGCCTGATCTTGATATACACTCTCCGCAAAAATAAATCCATGATCGCCAATGGCAGGAGAAGAGTGAAAAAAGTTAATGTGAAAGTTATTTATGTTTCGACGGGGAAAAAAGGAGAAAAAAATTGCATGAGAGAGTCGGGGAGAGATTTAATGATATCTCTGCAGATTTTACATTCCTTTATTTGAATTCACCCTTTGGTAGACGATAAAATCTTTGACTCGTCCATATCGATTGAATTTGAAGACGAAAATTAAGATGGGACTCCAATAAAGGGACTGATTTGTCTTTGAAATGGAAGAAAACTTTGTGGGAAAAGGAGAAAATACTGGTGACCAGCATTTACTCTTGTTCCTACAATGTTTTCAAAAGGCTTTTTCTCAGTGTCGGTAAAAATCAGGATTATTTGGAAAGGTTTACGAAGAAGCATTTTGAAAACATATAGTGAGCACTATGCAAAAAGGGAAAAAAATGCTAACAGATGGCATTTTTTCCTATTTCCAGAATGTTCTCTTACTTTTTACAGTTTTTAGAGTTTCAGACACATTTATTCTGTCGTCTGCAAATACCCTCAATAAGGACGAATCTACAAAATTGTCGTCTAAAAAAAGAGTTAAGAGTCAGCAGATCGTCTGCTGTTCGGTCACATGACGTCTGCATGTGATGCCTCGCGTGAGAAAACTATTTTAAGCTCTCATTCCAAACACGTCTTTCACCGGAGGTATTTGTTTTCTGATTTTGTCCTTCTTCCAGGCTTAATCCACACATTAACGACGTTCGTTTTTAGATCCGATCAGGTCTAAAATAGATCAGACGTATTAATTCAATCACGTTTTGTTCATAAACTTGTTAACCCCTTTTCCTCGTATGATTTTCTCCAAACTGTACGAGCACTCGTCACAACTTGACCGATTCCGTAACTGCATTCGTGGATCACCCGGGGTTCGCCGAACGCCACAACGAGCTGACAACTTCCCGCAGCGAGATCGAATCCATGCTTGGTCCTACCCAATCCGAGGTTGGGTGATAGTCATTGCATCAGTATCCATTCCTCTCTCACCACTGAACATTGTGTCGACGATGTTTATGTTGGAAAAGCAGCAGGGTACCGTGAAAACGTGTTGTGTGCCGTAATCGCAAAAGAAATCCTATAGATAGGTGCCCAAGCAGGCGCTAAACGGAAGAAACAAACCAATCTAATACGGCAACGTCGTTAAACTGGAGCGATGTATTGTATAGAATAGAGCATGGCTGCCTTTCACTTAACTACGTACGCACGAAATTAAAGTACGCAGTTTAGGTACGCAAGCAGCAAGACAGAAGAAAAGTTTCACTGAAATGCTTAACTCTTTACCACACAATCCCGACTTTTAACGACCCTGAAACAGGAAACTTTTGAAAACATTGTGGGAAAAGGAGAAAATGCTGGTCACCAGCATTTTCTCCTTTTCTCACAATGTTTTCTACCCTTCCCAAAACAAACTTAAATTTTTGGGTTGCATTTATTTTGTCGTCTGCAAATGCTTTAAATTTGGACCAGTCTGAAATTTTGTCATTTGGTAAAGAATTAACTTCATGATTTGAGAAAATATTTGCATAACTTCACACTAGCTCATACCTTTGTGTAAAGCAAGGATCGTATGTGTGTACAATCAATCCCCTAAAAATTGCGTAAATCTACGCAGTTTAGTGAAAGGTACATCTGAGCACGTAGGCCCGAATTCGCCAACCATTCCAAGTGCATTCTTAGTCTTGATCTAGATTGAGAAAGTAAGGAAATATCTGATTGGCTAAACCAATAGAGCCATGTTCTGTGTATTTAATGTATCTGCAAAAGTATCGATCGATGTCAGCCTGCGCACTCGACGCAGGCTGACAGCGGTCGAAATTTTTTGTTCTTTGTAAATTTTTCGTATTTGCAAGGACTATATTAACTTCTGATTCAGTCGGTTGTTAGACAAAATTCATTTTATGGATCAGTGATCATGTGATTTTTCACATTTCCGTCGTCAAATGTCACTCTCTTCGCGATGTTTAATCGATGGACAGTAGCCACTCCTTGCCAGTATCGCTTTAAAAAAAAGTTATCGTTTACTCGTTTTATGCTCACAACCTAGTTATGTTTAAGATTTTGATATAAAAATACAATATGAACCATGCTCTGTGAAAAGGGGTTTATGAATGTGCGAAAAGTATCGACCCAGGTCAGCCTGCGCAGTCCGCGCAGGCTGACCTGGGCCGAGACTTTTTGCTTTTGGTCAATTTTCTGTATGTCAAAGGACACCAGTGTACCTCGTAATTCAGTCGGTTGTTGAAGAAACTGGATTTTATGGATCCACAATTATTATGATGACTTGCTTGGTATTATGGATCACGAAGAGGATCACGAAGATGCACAAGCCCCTCTTTTCCAGAGTGTGACTCATATCAGTGGTACCTTACAAAAAAAAAAAAGAAAACGCCTATAGGTAGCGAGAAACTACGTCATTGAGTCTCCGCCATCGACGAGATGAATACACGACTTTAAAATTTCGAGATTTCACGAACGTCTCCCTCTTAGACGTAAGCCTGCAGGCTGACCTGGGTCGTTATGTTTTGCAGATAGATTAAAATCCCTTTTCAAAGAGCACAGCCCATTTTCCAAGTAAAATCAAAATGCAAGCTGGACTAAGCAACCGGTCAATTCTTCAATCAAATTATAGAAAAAACTGTCTTATTCGCCACCCCTACTATGCAATCAACCTGTATTTATCAACCATTGATTTTCAAGAGAAGGCTATATATTTATATGTAATTGTTCTTAGCAAGCGCCTGTCTTAAGCTAACACAGTTTGGATTGTCCGTTAGGTGCTTGCCTAATACAAGTTTGAACGTTTGTCCGAGAATGGGAGTTAGTAGTTAGTTACTTCCCTTACTTCCCACACCTTCATAGGTCCTGATTATGGTATTACTTGGATTTTATCCTTGATATTCTTTGCACTTTTTAGAAATGTTCAGGTATAAATATCTGTCTAAATTTATCAAACTGCTGTTTCGATCCACCTCATGAATTTATATGACAATAGTGTGCAAATTTCATTTTTAAAATTTCATGCAGGCCTTGACAGGCCAAATTGTAATAATCGCAGCATCCCTGAGTGAAGCAAGGATAAAAACAAAGGAACTGAAATGATTTTTGTTGTGATTGTATTGTGTTTAACGCCGTTTTCAACATTATTTCAGTTATATCGCGGCGGCCAGTGCACCTATCCATGCTTTCCTGGAGTTTCTTTTACCAGTACTCCTCACAATTTTCTTTCCAAGCCAATGCCTGCTTTCCCACATAGCCATAGTCGAAACAATGGTCAGCGGTGAGAGAGGAATGAATCCTGTCGCAATAACTATCATCAATCCTCGGAAAGAAATTGGCCGAGCCGGAGGAAATGAAATGAATGAACCTAATTACAGTTTGGATTTCTTGGTGTTTATCTAAACAAGGGGGATAAGTGAAATTTCACGTTTTTCTCCCATTTTAGTACGTCTTCGATTTTCAACCAGTTTGATTGGTTGATTACGAAGTCAAAATTGAACTCAGACTACTTCACCGACAAAAAATGATGTGAATACGAGTTAATTTCCAAAACCCGACAAGATACTCGAATTTGAAGGAAGAAAAAACATGACAATCTGTCACGTGCAGGCGAAAACAGAAATATAATCCGCTTTCTCATTTAACCCTTTACCACACGACAAAATTTTACACTTTTCCAAATTGAAAGCCTTTGCAGACGACAAATTAGATATGGTTTAAATGGTAAGATTTATCTGTAACAGATCAGAAAACATTGTGGGAAAAGGAGAAAATGCTGGTTACCAGCATTTTCTCCTTTTCCCCACAATGTTTTCAAAAGACATCTTCTCAGGGTCGTTAAAACTCGGGATTGTGTGGTAAAGGGTTAACCGATCCTAGACAGACTTAGTCGTAAAATTATCGAGGAAATACAAACTCTAATTGCGGACGAGTTAACCCGAGTTAGCCCTTTGCCAGGCGACAGAATTTTACGCTTGTCCAAATTGAAAGGAAACGCAGACGACAAATCGAAATTGACTTAAATGCTGAATTTTGTCTCGGAAAGAGAAGAAAACGTAATGGCAAACGGAGAAAATGCTGTTTACCAGCATTTACTTTGCTCCTTTTCCAACAATGTTTTCAAAATAGTTCTTGTTCAAGGTCGTTTAAACTTGGGATTATATGGTAAAGGGTTAACTCTTTCCTTAATTATCTCGTGTTTCTTACAGAAACTCTTTACCACACGACGAAATTTTGGACTGGTCCACATTGGAAGCATTTCATAAACTGATGGTTCCTGTCTTTGATAGGGCTGAAAAAAAAAAAAAAAAAAAACATTGTGGGAAAAGGAGAAAATGCTGGTTACCAGCATTTTCTCATTTTCCCACAATATTTTCAAAGACCTTTCTTTTTCAGGGTCGTTAAAAGTCGGTTTTGGAATTGGAAGCGTTTGCTAAATTGATTTCTGTGTTTTATAGGGCTGAAAAAACATTGTGGGAAAAGGAGAAAATGCTGGTTACCAGCATTTTCTCATTTTCCCACAATGTTTTCAAAAACCTTCTCTTTCAGGACCGTTAAATATCGGTTTTGTGTGGTAAAGAGTTAAGAAAGAAAGCTTCTGAAAACGTCGTTTGAAAATGAGGACAATGTTGGTACACCAGCATTTTTCGCCTTCTTACCCACAATAATTTTCTTCCCCTCAAAGACAAATTCCAACAGTTCGATCCAAAAATAATTTGTTGTCTGCAATGGCAGATTGTGACAAGTCTACAAAATACTGGCGTCGGGTGAAAGATTAACTCTTTACCAGACAAAAAAAAAATCTACACTTGTCTAAATTAAAAGCAAACGCAGACGACGTATCAAAAATGGCTTAAAATCTAAGATTTTCCTTCCATAGGGTAGAAAACATCGTTGGAAAAGGAGAAAAATAATGCTGGTGACCAGCATTTTGTCTTTTTCCCAGAACGTTCTCAAAATCTTCTTTATCAGGGTTGAGAAAAAACGGGATCGTTTGGTAAAGAGTTAACCGTTCGGCTGCTTAGCGCGACTAGAGGCGCTTTTGCGGACAATGTAGATTAAGATCAGACTGCACGAAACGTGCAGTCTGATCTTTGATCTACAATACCCGATACGGCATTTTCTTTCCGGTGAAATAAAGTTTGGACCCAGAAATACTCGGGTTTTTACTAGTGAGTGGAAATTTTCGTTTCATTTATTGAGCGTTTAAGGGTTTAATGATACTAAAAATAGTTCCAAGATGGCGGAAAAACACTTTAATCAACAGAAATAAACAGAATTGACGCAGTTCTAAATTCGATCGCATCCTCTTAGTTACGACAGATTCATGAAAGAGTAATCACTGTGAACTCATTATTTCTGAAGCACACTGTTTTAACCGTTAACCTGCTAAATAAATAGAATGAAGATTTCTAGCCAAAAGTACCGGTATATACCGAAATATTGCGATTGCAAAGTACTTGTTGCTGTTCAGAAAAAACTCACCTTATCGGGCGTTGTACATTCTAGATCAGACTGCACGTTCTGTGCAGTCTGATCTTGATCTACACTGTCCACAAAAGTCCCGCTTAGCAGTTTAAGGGTTATAAACCCTTGTAAAGATATGGATAATTAGCATGATCATACTGAACTTTCTGTTTAACCCTTTGTCATTCAATTCCTTGTTGTAACGATCCCGAGGAAGTAGACGTTTGAAAACGTTATGGGAACAGGAGAAAATGCTTGTAACCAGCATTTTCCTATTTTCCCAGAATGTTTTCTATCCTTTCATAGAAAAATCCTATCAATTACGAGCCGCATTGATATCATGTTGTCGTCTGCAAGTACTTTTGTTTGTTTGTTTTCACAGTACCTTACGCCGTTTTCAACATTATCTTCACTGGTATCGCGGTGGCAAGTGCACCTATCCACGTCATTCGGCAAACCTCGGGTGATCTAGTGATCAAGTCCCTCGGCTGTATCACGTAGCTTGATATGCATGTACACGGTACATTTCTTCGCAAGAAGTACACCGTTTTACCGTCATTAGAACTGTAAGGCTACTCTTGAAAAAGAAAACACGAGTCACAATTTCCTACCAATATCTTTCTAAGAATATTTCCGTAGGCAAACAAGTTGTACATTAAATTCTTAGCGTAATTTTTCATTTCCGTTGGGAGCTTTCATCGACAGATCGATAGATGTGAATATCTTCATCGTTGTTGTTCATGTTGTTGCTAAGCGATTTACATGAGCGCCGCCATGTTTAAGATCATTTGATTAGTAGTTCAAAATGGAAACCTCCTTTATACGGACGAGGTGACGAGTGCTACCCACATCTGACCTTGATTTATGCTGTCTAAAAGAGACCCACTGTCTTCGCTTAGATGTCACTAGAAGAAGTATCCCTTCACCAGACGACAAAATTTTAAACCTGTCCAAATTTGAAAGCATTTACAGGCGACAAACTAGACGCGACTCAAAAAATAAAATTTGTCTTTCATAGGGTAGAAAACATTGTGGGAAAAGGAGAAAATGCTGGTTACCAGCATTTTCTCATTTTCCCACAATGTTTTCAAAAGTCCTCTGTCTCAAGGTCGTTAAAAGTCGGCATTATGCAGTAAAGTGTTAATTGACATCCCGTTGGTGACAGTGTATCCGCCTGGAAGGTAAATTTCAATTCATTTCAAAGAAAATTGTCTAGGAGTCCTAACTCTAATGAACTGTTACATTTAAATTGAGCCTATTTTTGAGATTTCGCCGTAATTTAATTTTTCTATTTTTTTTTTGAAGCACTGATAGATAATGCTTAGTATATTTCAGTTTTCAAACCGAACTGTGACAGATACATCAATACTAATTTTCAGTCAGTATATAACCTATTTCATCTTTATTTTATGAAACTATAATCATTCTTGTATCTTCATGCCAAACGTTACACCGGACGGTTGCAAGGTTGCACAGATTACGACGGATAGAAAATGCAGCTCATTTTTGGCAGCCTTCAAAGAAATCGCTGTTGTCGTTACCGGTTTTAAACGAGGACAAATACCTTGAGTTTCTCTACCCCTTACAACATGCATATCGGTAATCTATGTTTACACAGCAGACCAAATTCTGAGCCATTCTACACACTTTCAAGATTTAACAGTGTTTTTTTTCTTTCGCTGGTTGTAAGGATGTATCTTTAAATTCAGTGCGAAAAGTTACTATTCTGGCGTTTCAATATTAACGGGATGGTCGTTTTGCCTTTGGGAACTCTATTTGTTTTTACGAGAGCAGGTATGACGTCATAATGCCTATCTGAATACGATCCCACATTAATCGGCGCGTGTATTGATCAGGTGACATCCCCACAAACCTTCGCGTAATTTTTGTGCACAATTCAAAAACCACTTAAAGTAACAATAGCTGCAAAAAGTAAACAAAGAGGCCATTAAAATGCATTCGAATTTAAACCGTACCATTTAAAATTATGGGAAATATTATGGAGATGACAATCTGTTATTGTACGGTCGGTCCAAGTGTTATATGCTCGCAGACAATTAATTTCAATACTGGGTTAAAAGTTGCCTGGTCAGTCTATCTTTTGTTTACTTTTTGGCTAATTTTATTTTCAAAATTTTAATTACAAAATTCATTTTTTCTGTCAGCGATTAACATTTGGACTGACTACACAATGGCAGATTGTCACAATAATATCCATACTTTTAAATGGTATGATTTAAATTTAAATGTATTGTAACATCTGCCGAATGTTGAATAACAGAAAAAAAAAGTAGTCCGTTTAGCCAGACATCAAAATTTAATGCAAATGCGTACTAAAAGCATTTCAGTCGATAAATTAAAGGTGCCTATAATGAAGGGATTGTTTTTTTTCTTTCAACATTATCTCTTTTCCTGACAAACAGTTTTAAAAGTATTTGTTTTGCAGTGTCATTAGCGCCCAGAATTGTTTAGTAATGAGTTAGATGATGAATTATGAACCAGTAAAAAACGTCGTTACAACAAACAAACATAGAAAAAAACACATAACGACTTTTCTTTTCGCAGCCTATTGCATAGCCTGTGTTCCAGTCCGATCATTTTTTCCTTTTTTATATCTGGACGTTACTTTGTCGAAGTAACGTCCGTATAATATAGAAAAAAAAATGGTCGGGCTGGAACCAAGGAGCCATAGCTTCCTCTTGCGTTGCATTACAGGTGAAAGACGCGGTGATTAGATCCATTTTCGGCGACATGTTTCACTCACTTACCCTCAACTCCCCTCCCCCCGCCCCCCTTACCCCCCCCCCCCGTAAAAAAAAAAAAAAAATAGAAAACAAAAAGCCAAGAAATATGTGTGAAAACTGTATTTAAATAAAAATATGACTTATGTTTCATTTCTATTTTTTTTCCTTATACACAGACATCGTATAGAAAGGTCTTAATGTTAGACCGCATTTTCTGTGTCGACAAGATAGCACTTGAAATTTACCTATCGCACCTTATCAAATAAATGCCTCTGGGTCAAACAGTACGGCCTCGAAATCTGTCGTAAGGATATGGCACTTCCACAAAGTCATGTTTTTTCCTATTTCTCTCATTTTAAATAAAGCAGTTAAATAAAGCGAAACGTCAAGTCGGACAAGATCTGATAGACATGTACATGTTTAGCCTTTGCTGGTTGGTCGATTGCGGAGGTGTGGCTTCTACTGCCCTGTTGGTTCCCGACTTTCCCGAATAGCGTCCCTGAAATACTATTGCTATCATTTCCGAGACAGAAACAAAGTGGCGAGCGGCACAGTTAAAGACTTGACACGTAGTTTTTACCTGTGCGTTGCATTACATTGATGTCTCAATTTGGCTAAGATACTTAGAATGTAAATACTCGTTCTACAAATTTAGAGATACTTGCGGCGCATGCGTAAGATCTACGACAACAACACGGTCACGGCAATGCGTCAGGCCGTAGGGGTTATGACCATCGCGCAGTTATTGGCAGAATTCGCCAAGCAAATCCGCTCTCTGTGATCGCTTTGACGGGAACTATATTCTGCAAGTTGTGCTGGAGCTACACCGACCCATAAAAATCGCCATTGGCAGTGAAAGGCTCAATAACGCCATCATTTACCTTGGTCCATCTCCTCCAATCATTCCTAGAATTGAGCACTGCTCTGGCAAAAGGGGGTCTAATTCATCTCCGTCCATGCATTAAACAAAGTAAATCATCACATAATTATGGATCCGTAAAACCCATTCAACCTAACAATCGACTTTATCTGGAGGCAGTATGGTCTTTTGCCAGGCAGAAAATTAACAAATAGCAAAAAAGTTTCGACCTATGTCAGCCTGCGCAGTACGCGCAGGCTGACATGGGTCGATACTTTTTGCAGATGCATTAAGCCCGCTTTTCACAGCGCATGCCTCAAAGTTTCCTAGTCTAATTCTCTAGAATTTTCTGAATTCCATTGTAACTCAAATTTTTATTGGCTGTACCAGGTGGTTTAGCAAATCAGAAATTGCGTTACTTTCAAAATCTAGAATAAGGCTAAGAATGTAATTTAGAATCGTTAGTGAACCAAAATAAACATCAATTCTATCTGTATAGTCGCGCCCGGTAGCTCAGACGGTAACGTAGAAGAAATGAAGCCAGGCGGTAGCCGATTCGAATCCCCATCTTGGCCAATTTCTTTCCGAGGACTGAGGAAAGCAAACAGGGTTTTTTACGACGATAGCTATGTGGGAAAGCAGCTAGTGGCTTTGTGAGAAAAATGTGCGAGGTACTGGTAAAAAGAAACTCCAGAAAAGCATGGATAAGTGCACTGGCCGCCGCGATATAACTGAATAATGTTGAAAACTACCTTAAACACCAAACAATCAACCAATCTTTCTATGTATCTAAGTTAAATACTAGCAATGCCAATTCAGTTCTCAAGATATTTTCAGTGAGAGAATCAGAAGACGCCTGAGGGTGTTTCCGCTGCAGGACATTCTTTACAGACGGTCCCCTGTACCGAACAAATCCGAGTATTATCGACCCTAAGGAAAAGAAGGCTTTTGAAAATATTGTGGGAAAAGGAGAACATGTTGGTAACCAGCACTTTGTCCATTTTCCCACAATATTTCTACTCCTTCAGACACGAATCCTGTCATTGCAGCCACATTTGAGTTGTCGCCAACAAATGCTTTCAATTTGGACATGCCTCAAATTTTGTCGTCTGGTAAACGGTTCAGCCGGTTGCTGCCAATAGCTGAGCATGTTGACAGAACACACTTCATCATTTCTTTCCCAATTTCTCCGCACTGATTTATCGCGCCAAGTTATTGATGCCCCGTGGAGCAATCACTTCGTACCACACAATGGTGAACCGTATTTGGGCCAACTCTTTACCAGACGACAAAATTGGAGCCTCAAATTAAAAGCAAATTGATAGCAGTTTATCAGTTCATCATTTAGTAGACGATATCGTGTTTTAATGGCCATCGGTTAATAAGGCTTCTGAAAACATTGTGGGAAAAGGAGAAAATGCTGGTTACGAGCATTTTCTCTTTTTCCCCGTAATTTTTTTCAAAAGCGTTGTTCTTCAGGGTCGTTAAAACTCGGTATTTTGTGGTAGAGGGTTAATCATGCGAAAGTACTTTGCGGGGCTGGGAATTGGACCAGTGACCGCTAGGTCTCAAACCCGCTACCGACCGAATCTCGAGGTAACACGAAAAGAAAAAGACCATTTTTGACGATGAGGAAAAGACTTTATAAACAAAAGAGGTAATTTATCTCTACAAACCTTTGCTGATTCTCCTATTAATTGGCGTGCAACACATGAAAAGGGGCCTTCGGACATATGCGTAAAAGTGTGTCGTCCCTGATCAGCCTGTTGCGAATTTCTGTTTCACGAAAGTCAACTGTATGAAAAAATCTTATGTAGTCGTAAAGTGCCGTCTCGGATTAGCCTGCGGTCTGCGCAGGCTAATCCGGGACGACACTTTACGCAAAAGTCCGAAGGTCTCACTTCGCATGTTGCGGGCCATATTTGAAAAGCGGTCAACTGTAAGACGGGCTTAGTCTAGTTCGCGTATCTCAGTTGACCAATTCTTCCACCAGAATAAAACTGATTTATCTTTTTGTTAGAAAAAGATTGAAGTCCGAAAAAAGAATCCATTTCAGAAGAATCATCTTTTTGGTTATACTATCTCTGCAGTCTGAACTTGATCCACCGTCGCTCGTGAACGAACTCGTGTTTCCCAAACGACGAAATCTTAAGCTTGTCAAATTTAGAAGCATTTGTATATTTGACACATAAAACGTGATTCAGATGATAGAACTTGTCTTGGAAAGGACATAAAATATTGTGGAAAAAGGAGAAAATGCTGGTAACCAGCATTTTCACCTTTATCTACGATGTTATTTTTCTTCAAAGTCGTTAAGACTTGGAATTGCTTGATAAAGGGTAAATCAATATAACTTGTGTCCACTTGCCCCAATTATTTGGAGACTTAACCCTTAGGCTACTAGGCGCGACTCGGTGCGCTATTGCGGACAGTGTAGATCAAGATCAGACTGCACAAAACGTGCAGTCTGATCTCTGATCTACACTGTCCGGTACGGTGTTATCTTCCCTGTGAAATCAACTTTGAAATAGCAATATTTGGAGTTTTCGGCGTAGCTGAATGCGCTGGCTTTTGACATACTCTTTGGTACTGATAAAGAATGAATAAATGCTAATTTGCGATTGGTCAAATATGTGAATATGTTTATTCGGCGGGCCCCTGCTGCCACATTTGCTCGCGCATGAATGAAACCAGTATTTTACCGCTACCGCTAATACACGGGACCTTGATTCATACCATAACAAATTAATGTAATAGAGAATGATTATTCTCTTGTTCTTTTTGGAAATTTAATATTTTCATTAGCATCACCTAATAACACAATACAACTTTTCAACAAAATGAAAAACGGTGAGGAATAAGAGGCAATTGCCCGTGAGGTCCTTTTATTTTGTTACTTCATATAGAGCCAATTGATTGCATGGTGTTTAACATTATTTCAGTTATATCGCGGCGGCCAGTGCACCTATCCATGCTTTCCTGGAGTTTCTTTTACCAGTATTCCGCACAATATTCTTTCCAAGCCACTGGCTAATTTCCCACATAACCATCGTCGAAACAATGGTCAGCTAAAAAACAAGTGGGAACCAGTGAGGCTCGTACTTGGGTCCTCCAGGTCACGAGTCCTACACTTTACCAATAGGCCACGCAAGACCCATCATATTGAGCCAAGAAAGAATTTTAATACTCATGTTTCAGTCTCTCTTACGCCGTCTATCTTTTTTTAGAGATATTTCTTGTTACTATTGAGCGGAAATTTTCGGTTCACGTATTTAGCTGTTTAACCCTTTACCACACAATCCCGAGTTTTAACGACCCTGAGAAAGAAGCCTTTTGAAAACATTTTAGGAAAAGGAGAAAAT
Organism: Tridacna gigas; assembly: GCA_945859785.2. Classification (NCBI taxonomy): domain Eukaryota; kingdom Metazoa; phylum Mollusca; class Bivalvia; order Cardiida; family Cardiidae; genus Tridacna; species Tridacna gigas. The sequence continues at coordinate 5,076,919 of OX244043.2, read as the reverse complement.
GCTGGTAACCAGCATTTTCTCCTTCTCCCTCAATATTTTCTACCCTATCAATGATATATTCTATCATTTGGCCCACATTAAATTGTCGTCTGCAAATGCTTTCAATTTGGACAAGTCTAAAATTTTTGTCGTTTGGTAAAGAGTTAAGTGGTAATGTAAAGCACAGTTATAAACAATTTAACACTTTACGAGACGACAAAATCTTAGCCTTGTCCAAATTGAAAGCATTTGCAGACGACAATTTCTATGTGGCTCAAATGGTGCATTTTTTCTTTGATAGGGTAGAAAACATTGTGGGAAAAGGAGAAAATGCTGGTTACCAGCATTTTCTCCTTTTCCCGCACTGTTTTCAAAAGGTTTCTTTCCCAGGGGCGTCAAAAGGAGGCATTGTGCGGTAAAGGCTTAAGACTAGCTGTTAGGAAATAGTAGAAAAGAAACAGAACAATAGTAATGTTGCTTATTATCAACCGCTAAATACTCGTTTAAAGCCATTCTTTCAACTATTCTAATGTGTTTTCATCGATTTATTTCAAAGGGAGGGAATTACAAACTGCCTTTTCAACGAAAACATACTGTTTATTAAACGATGATTGAGAGAAAGCCAAACTCTATAATTTGGCCCAGTAAAGTTTATGTAATTATTCCAATTTTTTATAATGTCAAATTCATGAGGATGCCATTAAAGACCCTATAGCTGCCAAAAGTAAACAATGCAGGTGTATTTGAATTTAAATCATATCCTTTAAAAGTATGTGGGAATTATTGTGACATGACAATTTGTTATTGTAAGGTCAGTCCATGTGTTAGTCGCTGGCGGAAAAATGAAATTCAAAACTAGGTTAAAAGTTGCCTGGTCGCTCTATCTTTTTTAGAACCTGATTCGAAAATTATTTTTTTTTCTACCAAAGACTATTACATGGACCGACAGAACAGTAACAGATTGTCATCTTCACAATAATTTCCATACTTTTAAATGTCATGCCTAGCATCATAAGGGTTAAGATACAAGGGCTTGGTTTGTATTAATTCTGCGATGAACAGAAAGACACAGTAATTGTCATGGGTGAGACCTCAGTGTCTTGGCTAATTTAGTGCCATAAACGAAAACAGTGGCTTTCGCTGATGACATATATCAAGATCAGACTATACAGAGCGTGCAGCCCGATCTCTGATCTTGGATCTACATTGTCCGCTTCTTTAGTCATGCTAATAAAGTAAAATAATTTCTGAGTTTTGGTGGATTGTAATTTCAGCTGTCTGAAACTGACTTTATCCATTCGGCGCCAAAAGTTCCTTAGGTTGCTAATCGCGACTCACTGACCTTTAGCGGACAGCGTAGATCAAGATCAGACTGCACAGAACGTGCAGTCTGATCTTTGATCTACACTGCCCGATAAGGAGATATCTTTCCTCCAAAAATTTCTTTGAAATAGGAAAGTTTGGGTTTACACTATTGGTTTGAAAAATTGATTTCTTTTCTTCAGCAGGGTAAGTGTTAGAAATAGAACTTTCTACAATTATTTTTATCCTGTGTGGCACGCCTCCCCTATAACCTTAATTTAAATTAGCCAATAAGCTTCTAAATACGTCTTTCCCGTTCCTTAACAGCGATAAAGAAATGTATATATAGTGGCAGATCTATATGAGGTATGCTCTGTGAAAAGAGGGTTTAATGCTTCTGCAAAAAAACATCGACACATGTCGGCTTACGCAGTCCGGGCAGGCTGACCTGGGTCGAACCGTTTTGCTATTGTTCAATTTTCTGCATGTAAAAAGTACCAGTTTACCTCATTGTTCAGTTGAGTGTTATATAAAATGGATTGAATGGATCCATAATATATGTGATGACTTGAAACCCCCTTTTTCCCAGAGCGTGGCTCATTTTGCTTGTTGCACACATATGCTCCTTTCCCTGCAATATGGTCTGGTGTCGTTCGAGTTTGATCTTTTTTTTTCTTTCCAACAAATATTTCTCCTGTATGTCACGTGCACAAGATGACAACATGCCTGAACTCGGCGTGTATGGAAATAGGTCAAAGGAAATCGGTTAATTCGTCTTATGAAACTATATCAATTTGCCGTCAAGAACAATATTACTAGTCTGGATTACCTGCCCCATCCACTACGTTACAGGGTCAGGCAAAGCGCAATAATGGCGGCCTCCATGGCGACCCCAATCTCGGCACTAAATGCTTTCCTTTTTTTCTTAATTTCGGATGATCCAGTTTGTTCAATGAATAAAATGAGATCAGTTTTGTACAAAATATAAATTACCATATCTAAAACGTGCTTTGGGGATATGGTTTAAATATAAATTTGACTATGAATCATTTTAAAAGTAGCCCTGTTTTCGGACGTGATATCGGTCCATTGAAATTTCGGATACTTAAAACATTTCTGATACGTAGTTGTTCTCGCTAAATAAGAACGACAATTAAAAAAACTAACTGCCATTACTTTTTTGCAACCGATCTGTTTTCAATTCAGTCTTCAGTAGGATGTGATCAAGTGAAATAACAATAATCCGTTACTTCTGCATCATTCGGCATACCTCGGGTGATCTGGTGATCAAATCCCTCGGCTGTATCACGTAGCTTGATATGCACCTACACGGTACATTTCGCACATCTCCGGAAGCACACCGCTTTACCGTTATTGAAATTGTAAGGCTCCTCTTAAAAAAGAAAACATGAGTAAATTTTCTATGGTTATCTTTCTAAGAATATTTCAGTCGGCAAACAGTTTGTACATTCAATTTTTAGCATGGTTTATCAATTTCGTTGGGAGCTTTCATCGACAGATCGATAGAAGTGAATAACTTCACCGTGGTTGTTCATGTCGTTGCTAAGCGATCCACAGGGGCGCCGCCATGTTTAAGATCATGTGATTGGTAGTTCAAAATGGAAGCCTGCTTTATACAGACGAGGTTAGATGTAGGTACGGAATCGGCCGAGTTGTGACGAGTGACTTCTGCATATTAGCAAAGGGGGCTGCTATTATTGCGCTTTGCCTGACGTACTTTTGAAGTACGGCGGGGTACCAGACTACATTATTACTAGATAGGATTAGGGTTCTTAATTCTTAACTGCACGATTAAATTTTAGACTTGTCTACTTAAATGAGCCATGCTCCGACAAAAGGGGGCTTATTGCATCTCTGTGATGCATCATACCAAGCAAGACATCACATAATTAGGGATCCATAAAATTCATTATGTCTAACAACCGATTGTATCATGAGGTGGACTGGTCCTTTGACATACAGAAAATTGACCAATAGCAAAAAGTTCCGGTCTAGATCAGCCTGCGCGGACTTAGGAGAAAATGCTGTCCATGGCGACAATGGTAGTGGAAGAATTAACCTCGAACAAACTAGGTCAATGCTCCTGTTAACAAGACTCATTCTTGTGATATTGGGGCATCGACCTTATCCCTTCGAGGCTAACATTGTTGGAAAAGGAAACAGTTATCATTACCAATATTTTCGCCTTTTTGCATGATGTTTTAACGCTTCATCAGGCGACAAAATTTTAGACTTGCGTAAATTAAAAGTATTTGCAGACTCTATATCAAATGAGCCGTACTCTGTGAAAAGGGGCTTGATGCATCTACCAAAAGTATCTACCCACATCAGCCTGTGCAGTCCGCGCAGGCTGACCTGGCCGAGACTATTCGCTATTGGCCAATTTTCTGTATATCCAATGACCAGTCTACCTCATGACGGAGCCGGTTGCTAAAAAGTGGCTATTATGGATCCATAATTAACTGATGGCTTAATTGGTATCATGCATCACGGAGATGCTTTAAGCCTCGTTGTACCAGAGCATGGTTCAAATGTAACTTACAACATCTCCAAGCCTTTGTCGAACGATTCCATGTTTTTGATACCGTGGGCAAAGATTGCTCATGAAACCATCGTGCAGAAATGGAGACAATACCGGCTGCCGGGTCCGTCTCTTTTCCCGAAAAATTTTCCATTTCTTTCAAAGACAAGTCCCAATTTTTTTAAAGCCACATTTTCTTATTCGTCTGCAAATCCTTTCATACGCACGAATCTTATTTTAGCTGTCAGTTAATATCTAGGCGGCACAGTGATTTCACCATTTTACGGCAGAGCTGAATGTGCAGGCTTTTGACCTACTTTTTGGTACCACATAACACATGAATAAATTGAAGCTTGTTCTTGTTCAAAAGTGTAGGCATGTTTATTTTAAGGGGCCGTGCCTATTTGCTGGCAAATTTACGCCGTCTATCTTTTTGAAGGATATTTCTTGTGTTTTTTTTCTATCCTGGGGAAAACTCTTAGGCGTCTTGTGAGCAGTGTAGATAAAGATCAGATTGTAAAATAATGTAATCTAATCTGGAGCTTATTTTTTCCTATACCTTGTGAGAAACTGTGGCTAAATCTGCAAAGAAATCGCAATAAAGTCGGTGATTTATATACTGAGTAAAATTTTCAATCCACTTTATATTGCCGTTAACTGATAAACTCTTTACCAGACGACAAAAATTTATACCTTTTCATTCTGAAAGCATCTGCAAACGACAAATTGAATGTGGCTCCAAGGATAAGAGTTTTCTTCGAAAGATCCGAATTCATTGTTGGAAAAGAACACAATTACTGATCACTGCCATTTTCTCATTTTTCCCACAATGTTTTTAGGAAGCCTTTTCATTGGGGCCGTAAACACACGGGAACGTTCGTTGAAAGCCTTAACACTTTCCTTTCTGTAGATGACACAAAAAAAGCTTTTGTGGGCAGTGTAGATCAAGATCAGACTGCAAAGATCGTACAGTCTGATCTCTGGTCTACACTGTCCACTACTTTATTCTAGATTATGAACAAAGTGGGACTTCATCCTCCAGTGGAACTGCATAAGTGGCCTTTGAAAAAGTAAAGCTTATTTGTGTGGTAGTGAAAGGGTTAAAATGGACACCCGTATTTTACAGAGAATTGGCGACTTATTGAAATACCAAATCTTACTGACAGGAAAGTTAAATCTTTCAGCGCTACAGGCAAAAGCAAGGGGTTTTGCGGACGGCACAGATCAAGATCAGACTGCACAGAACGTGCAGTCTGATCTTGGATCTATACCGTCCGCTTGTTCAGTCAATCCTGTAAGATAAAAATCTTTCTGAGTTTGGTTGATTGTATGTATTTAGATCGATTTCGTCGGAAACGTGAGACTGATGCATTTGAGCCATGCTTTGTGAAAAGGGGGCTTAATGCATCCGCGAAAAGTATCCACCCAGGTCAGCTCTCCGCGCAGGCTGACCTGGGCCGATACTTTTCGCTATAGGTCAATTTTCTGTATTTCAACGGACCAATATACGCTATGATACAGTCGGTTGGTAGACAAAATGGTTTTTACGGATCCACAATCATGTAATGACTTGCTTGGTTTCATGGATCATGGAGATGCATAAAGCCCCCTCTTTTCACAGAGCACAGCTCATTTTTGTGGCATTAGTCGAAGACAATGCCACTATGAGTTCAATAAGGTATTTCGAAAATCGTGTATCGTGTAATCGTAGTTTGTGCAAAACCGAAGAAAGTACACCCAATTAAACTTAAATTTTCTCAGACAAATAAATTTTTCGATAACACTCAGATATAAAATTGAAAATGGTTTATTAAGATAAACTGAATTATGCCATCGATGGTGTAAATATTTCTGTTTTATTGAAAATAGATTTACCCACTCATAGCCTACTATTGGCGCAATGATACACACAATCTTTGTCTCCTGTGCTTGTTCGTCTCAAATCCAGTTCGCCCGAACTTGTTCGTCCTTTGGCTTGTTCGCCCAACATGATTGCATGCTACTCTAAACTGGATTGTGCATGAATATTTACAGATCGAAATAATTGACCTTCATGCGAATATTGGATAATATTTCGATTTTTTTTTTCTTTAAATTATTAATTCCACATAATGGCTCCCTTGACAAACGCCAAACCAGTGCTTTCAACGTTTTGATTCTTAAGTTGAGTCTCGTACGTGCAGTAACGCAGTCTTTTACAGGGAAGAAATGTAGGGTGATTGTGAATATTACACCACGTAATCCAGACGCGGGATTGGTCAATGGATCACCAGAGGTTTGTTTTGTTATCTTTCCACTATGTCTAGACAATGTTGAGCACCGCTAGGTCAAATTTGTCAGCAAAACATTAACCATTACGGCGTCAAATGTACTTTATTGTTGCTGTTGGTCACAGAGTAGATCAAGAATATACCGCACAATAGAAGCAGTTGGGCGTTGTATCCACCATGATATACATATTTTAAAGTATTTGGAGGAAAACGGCTTTGGGTTTTAATTTTTCGGTCCTTTTTTTTTTTGGCCGTAAATAAATGGCGTCATTACTCCCGCCCGACTCGAAGGGATAATAAATGTCCATTGTGCTATTGTTGATAACCTGTTTCTGCGATCGCGAGCCTGTGAAAATCGAAGAATATACCATAAGAATAAAAAAAAAAGCAACGTCTTTTTATCTATTGACTTTTCTTTCCACCGTTGTTTTAAGTTCCTAAAGAGAATGATTGACTGAATGGCGTTTTACGCCGTTTTCAACATTATTTCAGTCATATCACAGCGGCAGCTCGCATATTCATGTATTTCCTGGGTTTCACCAGTACTAGGCTAGGGCTCTGAAGTGTCTTGCCCAAGGACATTCCCACGAAAAACTCAGCGGATCAGGTGGTGCTCGAGCCCGGGACCTCCAGGTTAAGAGTCCCACGCGTTGCCACTGTGCCACGCAGGACCCCCTAAAGAGAAAAGCTTAAAACTCTGGGGGAAAAGGAGAACATGCTGTTAATCAGCATTTTTCTCCTTTCCCCCTAATAATGATTCATTTCTTTCAAGGACAAAATTCATATTTTGATTTATATTCAATGTTTGAAACCCTTTACCACACAATGCAGCCTTTAAACGGCCCTGGGAAAGAAGCCTTTTGAAAACATAGTAGGAAAAGGAGAAAATGCTAGTAACCAGCATTTTCTCCTTTTCCCACAATGTTTTCTACACTATCAAAGAGAAGTTGCACGATCTGAGCCACACTGAAATTGTCATCTGCAAATGCTTTCAATTTGGACAAGGCTAAAATTTTGTCGTCGGCTAAAGGGTTAATACTTTTGATTTGTGGACGCACGAAATTCTGTGGCCTGGTACAGAGGTAACCCAATGGATGGCTCATTCATGAATAACGTCGTCCTGAAAATTTCGGGGTTTTAAGCTACGATGTCTAGCTGAGATTCTTTTGTTCACAGTTAAAACATTTTTTATGCTTACGCAATGGGAGAAAACAATACATGAAATTGTTTGTGAATAATTCACCATTGTATTCCTCTGGCTCAAACTCTAGTTATGTAATGTTTTTTTTTTCTATTTTAAATCTTTTAATTCATCAGCATATGCTGATAGTTATCTTCTACTAGGTTTTGCTATCTTCTGTTTACCTTAAAGTACCTTTGATGTGAGTGCGGTTTCGGGTAGATAACACAATACCACATGAAACGGTTTGGAGCCTAGAATTTAAAGGGACATATTTACATTTCCTCTCGGGATGATAATTTCTTGAAAACACTAGTAAATGAGCCATGCTCTGTGAAAAAGGGGCTTAATGCATTTGCGAAAAGTATCGACCAGGTCAGCCTGCGCAGTCCGCGCAGGCTGACCTGGGCCGAAACTTTTTGCTATTTGGTCAATTTTCTGTATGTCCAAGGACTAGCGTGCCTCATGGTTCAGCCAAATGTTGAAAAAAAAAAGTGGCTATTATGGATCCATAATTATGTGATGGCTTGCTTGGTATCATGGATCACGGAGATGCATTAAGCCCGCTTTTGCCCGAGCGTGGATCAAATATTACTGTTTGAGCGGCACTCTGGCAAAATGGGTTATGCACTATACCCAGCAAATCATCACATAATTATGGATCCATTAAAATCCATTTTGTCTAACAACTGACAAAATCATGAGTTAGAATGACCCTTGTACATGTTGAAAAAAGACAAACAGCATAAAGTTTCGACAGATGTCAGATTGCGCAGACTGCGCAGGCTGACACGGGTCGATACTTTTTGCAGATTCATTAAACTCATTAAACTCCCTTTTCACAGAGCATGGCTCACAGTTTTCCTTGCGTTAAGAAACTTGACGTTGACGTTAAGCTACAATCTGTAATTTAACGGGATTGTCGTTTTTCAATCGGAAACTCCGTCTATCTTTATGACATCAGATATGACGTCATCGTACAACACAACGAACACGTGCTAGCGATCATGTGACAATGCCGCATGCCATTTCGAAATTCCGTCTCGGAAAAAAAAAAGTACCGAAAGTGGCTAAATATCACTATAAGAAAATACCGTTAACATTTTTACCCTCATTCTTCTTATCCATGGGTTGCATACTTATGCCATACTACATTCAGTGATAAAACTTTTTTTGAATTTCGTAAGATCGTAAATATTTCAATAGCCCCCTTTAAAAGCATCCCAGCGAAATACAGATAATAAAAACTAAAAGATTTAATGTCTATAAATGAATGTGATAACCTTGTGGCAAAACGATTATATAGCTCTTTTCGAGCTATTTCTTTTCTTGCCACAATATCGTCAAAAGAGAAGTGTTGCAGACAAATACAAGTCATCAATTCGGGGATAACGATTTATTCATTACGTCAATTTTGGAGCCCATTGAGGTAGGTGCATTCGTAATGTTTTTCCAAACGTCCCTTTTATCTACCGACTTCGATGATGAAACTTTTTCGAAAATATTGTGGGGAAAAAGAGAAAATGCTGGTAACCAGCATTTTCTCTTTTTTCCCACAATTTTTCCTACCGGTAGATAAATACTGTGATTTGAACCATGTTTAACTTGCCATCTTACTAATGGTTTCCGATATGGTTAAGTCTAATAATGTGGTTCTCTGGTGAAGAGTCAAATGTTACGAAAACATATTTCTTTTGCAACCATTTTAATTGCATTTGAGTCATACTCTGTGAAAAGGGGGTTTAATGCATCTGCAAACAGTATCGACCTACGTCAGCCTGCGCAGTCTGAGCAGGCTAACCTGGGTCGAAACATTTTGCTATTGGCCAATTTTCTGCATGTCAGTGGACAAGTCTATCACATAATTTAGTTGATTGTTACATAAAATGGATTTTATGGATCTAAAATTATGTGATAACTTGCTTGGTATCATGCATCATAGAGATGCAGTAAACCCCCTTTTCCCAGAGAATGGCTCATATTTCATTAGCAACCATTTTGATTTCATTTATGTCTTTTCGGTTGATATTTTAGGATCTTTTCGTGTTACGGTTTCCATTTAAAACTTTCTCCGCGAGATAAACAAACCCTTTTCCAGACGTTTAAAATTTCAGACTTGTTCAAGTTGAAAACCTTTGTACACGACAATTGAAATGTGGCTAAAATATTGGTATTTTTCAATGAGAAGGTAGAAAGCCTTGAGGGAAAAGGAAAAAAGAATAATGCTGGGTTACCAGAATTTATCCTTTTCTCACAGTGTTTTCAGATACCATCTTCTTCAGGGTTGTTAAACCTTAACTTGCTAAAGTTCAATGAAAGCCGACGGTAAAGCCCAAATATACATTTAGATATTTCAAAGTTTATTTTAACTTTTATTTTAATGCACAAAGCTGTTTCCAAGGGACTGCCTGCTTTCCCGATTAACCCCTTACAACACAATCCCGAGTTTTAAGGACCTTAAATGAGAAAGCTTTAGAAAACATTGTGGGAAAAGAGAAAATGCTGGTAAACAGCATGTTCTCCTTTGCCCACCATGTTTTCTCTTCAGAGACAGAATCCTTTTTGAGGTACTCTTACGTGGAATTTATTGTCTGCAAATGCTTTTAAATTGGTCGAGTGTAGAATTTTAGTAGTTTGTAAAGTGCTACACAAAGTCGAGACAATACCATGCAGCGAGAGACCAAAAAAAAAAACATTATTGCAAATACATTTAAAAGATCCTAGGAAAAAACTAGGGCCAAGCCGGTCTGATCACAATCCTTGATTGAAACTGTTATTTGTATAATCAGACAAACACATACTGTGCAGTCTGATCTACTGTATGAGCCAGATTGTTGAAAAAATATGTTTAAAAAAGACTGAGGTAGGCCTGTAGGCAAACAAAATTGTGGTTTTTGTTTGTCCAATTCTTTAACGTTTAACTCTTTACCAAACGACAAAATTTTACACCAGTCCAAATTGAAAGCTTTTGCAGACGACATAATAAATGTGACTCAAAAATTGATATTTGTTTTGGGAAGAGTAGAAAACATTGTGGGAAAAGGAGAAAATGCTGGTTACCAGCATTTTCTCCTTTTCCCACAATGTTTTCAAAAGGCTTCTTCCCCAGGGTCGTTAAAAGTCGGGATTGTGTGGTAAAAGGTTAACTAGAGAAAGAAAATGCTGGTAACCAGCATTTTCTAGTTTTCCAACAATGTTTTCTAGCCTGTTAAAGAAGTTCAGTTCATTTGTACCACTTTGACCTACAATGTTCACTTTGCTGAGATTTCTGGACGAAAGAGACTTAAAATTACTGTTCTTTAGGGTTATATTTCTAGAATGAAAAATTCCGTCGGGCTTATTCGGCGCTCTGAAGGTTAAAAAAAAAAAGTATGTCTTGCTGTAATTCTGGGGGCCCAAAAGTGGTACATCTATGGAATGTAACGGGGCAATGAGGTCAGATTTGTAGACGCTTACGCTTAACACTCTGGAGTATACCTATAGGTCCTTGTGCAGGCAGTGTAGATCGAAATCAGGCTGCAAAGAACATCCACAGTATCTTGGACTCACACTGTCCGATATAAACGAGCCATTCTGAACAAAATAGCTTTGTAATGACCACATATTGCATCTTTTAAACAGATTTTTACTGTCTTATTTTATTTACTTTATACTTGAAGGGTTCATTGACATTTGCATTTCACAGATGTCTGAAAGGCTACAGAAATTGTGACGTTTCATTGAAAAGACCGTATTTTATCTGATGTTTTTTTTTCTCCCCTCCCGGTCCAGTTCTTTGACATTAACTTTCTCCCGAACAACCCTGTGTCCAAACGCCCTGCCAAAGGAGAAGGGTTTTGAAAACACTGTAGAAAAAAAAGAAGGAAAATGCTGGTAACCAGTATTTCTCCATTTTCCCTAAATGATTTTCCCTTTTAACGAGAAAATCCAATAATTTCAGAAAAATATAAAATTTGTCGTCTGCAAATGCTTATAATTTGGACGAGTCTACTATTTTGTTACCTGGGAGAGAGTTACCTCCCTGTTAATAAAATGATTCTGGTTCCGTATTCACCAACCATTCATAAGAATATTCTTAATCTTATTCTCCAAGATTTTCTACATTTGAAAGTAACACAACTCCTGATTGGCTAAACCAAATGGTTTAGCCAATCAAGAGTTGTGTTACTTTCAAATGCAGAAAATTCTGGAGAACAAGACAGAGAACGTTCTTAAGAATGGTTGGTGAATACGGACCCTGATGTTGAATTCCTAAATATCGATCTTGCAAAATGGTGTAATCCTGAATTCTAAGAACTTGCAATCTAATTGGTTGAGACATTCTGTCTCAGCCAATCAGAAAAGTAGAGATTGAATTCGAATGAGCCATTGAATTTTGGCGAGCCTGAGGGAGATGCCATTTGAAAACATTGTGGAAAAAGTAGAAAATGCTGGTCACCAGCATTTTCTACTTCACTCACAATATTTACTACCCTGTCAAGGAACGTCAATTCTTTAAAATTTTACTTTTCGCTTGTAGAGGAATTAGACAGAGTCTAAAATTTATAATTTGGTAGAGGGTTGAGAGTGGGTATTGACTTCAAATTTGTCGATGCAATTGTGCCCATGTCTACATATCAAAAGACGCCCAAAACCACATTTTGTATCAAAACCTTGATAAATCGTATAATGATTGTTAGCTCGGTGTTTAACGCCGTTTTATTTAAGTCACTTCATGGCGGCCAATATACCTATTTATGATTTCCTTCGGATAACATTCTTTCCAAGCCACTGGCTGCTTTTCGACATAAACTTCGTCGGAACCGTGCATGTTCAATAGTGAGAGAATCAAAGCGTTGAAAGCACTGGTGTGGCATTTGTCGAGGGGGGCCATTGTGTGGAATTGATAATTTGAAAATTAAACAACAGAAATAGTTTCAAAATTGAAAGTCAACCTATTATATAGTCATGCAAAATCCGATAGAGAATGGTGCAATCTTGTGGGACCTGGAACGAACTAGTTTTGGGACGAACAAGCACGGTATGTGTGTATCATTACGCCACTATTAAAGGCCATAGCGGATCAAGCTATTTTCGACAAAAAGGAAGTATTTCCACGATCGATGGCCTAATCCAATTTATTGTAATACGCCATTTTCAAATCCATATCTGAGTGCAATCCGAACACTTATTTGTCTCTGAAAAATTGATTTCAATTGAGTTAACTTCCTTCGGTTTTGCACAAACTACGATGCAGGATCTTCAAAAGGCCGTATTGAACTCATAGTGGCATTGTCTTCCACAAATGCCACAAAAAGTGATCCTGTCGCGATGACTATCAATCCGCGGGCAGAATTTGGCCGAGTCAATGTAACAGAGATAGAGATAGGTGTCAAATATCAACAAATAAGGGTTTAACCTTTCACCAAAGGACAGTATTATAGACTGTTCCGAATCCAAAGCATTTGTAGATTACATAGCAAATGGAGCTTATATCAAAGGATTTGTCTTTGATAGGGTAGAACACATTTCGGAAAAATGAAGACGTCCCTAATATTTAATCTTTTGGGGGTGCATTTTTCAATAGTTAATCAAGAAATGAGCCATGCTCTTTGAAAAAAGGGCTAAATGCATCTGCGAAAAGTATCGACTCAGGTCAGTCTGGGCAGTCGGCGCAGGCTGACCTGGGCCGAAACTTTTCGCTATTGGTCAATTTTCTGTATGTCAAAGTACCAGTCTACCTTATGATACAGTCGGTTGTTAGACAAAATGGATTTTATGGATCCCTGACCATGTAATGCCTTGCTTGGTATGATGCATCATCGAGATGCATTAAGATCTCTTTTGCCAGAGCATGGTTCAAATGTTTGTAAATATTTGGTGGTAGTTCCTTGACCAATGGGAGCCATTCTCCAGTTATTTCCCTTGATTCCTCTCCAGCACTACATTGGTCATGATAAGGGTATTACTTGGTTTTTATCCTTGATTTTCTTGCACTTCTCAAATATGTTCTTGAGATATTATCTCAACTAAACCTGGTTAGATTTTTTCACAAATTCATTATACGCTTTTCTTTGACGATTGGAAACAGAAATTGCTTTAGAATTACATGGGGTCTTTACGTATAAATCATAAATCAAATTATATTTATCGCAACATCCCTAAGGGGATCAAGGATAAAAACAAAGGAATACATTCAAAAGGACCAATCTGTTATTTGGTTACCTTTAGTCTTTATCTGGCAAGGGAGATTATTTGACTTACAGGAATGGTCCTCGTTGCTTCTGTAAGAAAGTTAGTAACAATGAAGGTCGATTTACGTTTACTTCAGTCTTGAAACAATAAAAAAAAGTCTGATCAAAAAAGACGAACAATACTTTTGTCTTCTTATACGCACTGACTTCTGGTTAGAGGGTGGACAACGAAGGTCGATTTAATTCTATTTCTGTCTGGAAATTCTACTTGGACGTTTCGTCACGAGAATGAACACTAGAGTTCAAATATATATCTGGAGCAGGTCCAAGTTGATACTACTGTATTATACAAATGTATATGGCTGTGGGAAAACCTTAAAGATATTAATATCTAGAAAACAATGGAACTTTGTATGTAGTATTGCGAAGTGATACTATATACCAAAACTGTTCAATTTATATCCCTGTTAGCAAAGTAGGTCCCGGCCTGTGTTACATATGTGATACACCGGGCAGTTACTTCTGATGAACTTCAAAATTCTTCTTCCATAGAGCCTAGATCTATGATATTTGCTATTTGTATAATTTAACCCTTAAGCTGCTAACAAAATCAAATAAAACTTTCAAGCAGAGAGTAAAAACCCAAATGTTGTTATTTCAAACTTAATTTTTGAAGAATAGTAATCTCCATATCGAACAGTGCAGATCCAAGATCAGACTGCACATTCCGTGCAGCCTGATCTTGATCTACAGTGTCCGAAAAAGGTCAGTGAGTCGCTCCTAGCAGCCTAAAGGATAATAGACCTGTACGAAGATTGTCCAATATATAGACATTGAATGACAAACAGTCTCGCATTATAAGGTCAAATACTGAATTACCAGTGAAAAACATCCACACATTTTCTCGTTCCAAAGGACAGACCCAACAGTTTTGATATTTCGTCTGCAGCGTCACAAAGGATGGACTCCCACAACGATTTTTGATCCCAAGGGTTATGGATGTAGTGTTCTGTCAAAGCAGAGATCATGGGGCAATGTCCCATTGAATTAGAAAATGTCTCATCACGTAGCACATACTTTGCCCCTTTCTAAGAACCATGCTCTGTGAAAAGGGGGTGAAAATCCGCTCATGCTGACCCAGGTGGAAACTTTTTGCATATCGGTCAATTTTTAGCCTTATAAAGGACCGTTCTACCTCATGAATCATGAATCAGACTAACTGGATTTTAGGAATAAACAACCAGTGGATGACTTGCTTGGTATAGTGCTTCAAACTGCATTAAGCCACCTTTCGCCAAAGCTCACATATATATGAGAATTTGCTCTAAATGCATTCAACAGATTTTGAGAGGAAAAAAAAAAAAAATGATGTAAGCGTATAGTCAGTTTGTCAAACAATTTGACCAGATTTAGTTGAGATGATATCTCAAAAACAGATTTGTGTAGTGCAAGAAAATCAAGGATAAAAACCAAGTAATAACCTTATCAGGACCAGTCTAGAACTGGAGAGGAATCAAGGGAAATAACTGAAGAATGGCTCCCATTGGTCACGGAACTACCACCAAATATTTACGAACATTTCTTTATTAAATAGTGAAAAAAAAAATGCATACTAAAAAGATTAAATACTAAGGACTTTTTCATTTCCCCGCGATGTGTTTATTTAAGTTTACGGGTCAGTTGTTCCCTCTTTGGCCAATACTTGGCAGAAAGTTGTAAATGGGAAAAAATCCTGGTAAGTGGAAAAGAGTTCCAGTACAAGTTTAGAAAATCTTTGTTTCCACAAGTCATAGATATAGGGACATGTATTAACCAACCATTTTAATTTGAATAATTTGGCTTATTCTAGATTGAGAAAAAAAAGTGATGCAATTCCTGAATCATTTGAGACACGCTCTGTGAAAAGGGAGCTTAATGCATCCGCAAAAAGTATCGAGTAATGTCAGCCTGCACAATCCACGCAGGCTGATACGGGTGGAAACGTTTTGCTATTGGTCATTTTTTTTTTCGCATATCAAAGGACCATTCCATTCGGCAAACTTCGGGTGGTCCACTGATCAAGTCCCTAGGCTGTATCATGTAGCTTGATTTGCACCTACACGGTACATTTCTTCGCCGGAAATACACCGCTTTACCGGTCTTAAATCGTAATACTCCTTTAAGAAAAAGAAGACACCAGAAACAATTTCCTATCAGAATCTTTCTAAATACATTTCTGTAGACAAACAGTTTGTACATTTATTTTCTAACTTGGTCTTTAGTTATGTAGGTGTTTCTCAGCGGCAGGTTGCGTTTCACCGTGACTGTTGTTGCCGTAGCTAATCGATTTACATGGGCGCCGCCATGTTTACGATCATGCGACAGGCAGTACTTCAAAACGGAAACCTCCTTGATACAAGAGGTTGGATGCAGGTACGGAATCGGCCGGGCTGTGACGAGTGAGAACCATTCTACCTCCACCCTCGTTAATCCTTTCCCAAACGACAAATTTTGGACTAGTCCAAATTGAAAGAGTTTGCAGACGACAATTTTAAATTTGATGGAAATTGCAGAAAGGTCTCAAAACGGGTAGAAAACACTGTGGGAAAAGGAGAAATTGCTCGTTACGAGCAATTTCTCCTTTTCCCACAGTGTTTTCAAAAGACTTGTACTGCAGACACGTCAAAACCAGGGCTTGTTTGGGAAAGGGTTAACCCAGGTGTGAAGTACATGTATTACCATTCATCACCCCTGGGACATTCAATTGCGAAACCGTCGTTTCTATGAATATTCATAAGATTGCTAATTACACCCGATAGCCAATCGACTTTGTCGATAACAAAACGATACTCTCTTGTAGTGGAGAATAATCACATTTCTTCCATTAATATCAATAAACCGGGTAAAACCCACATCATTATCAACGAATATGGCGGCCGCCGGTGGGCCTTCCTTCTCTGGCATTTGCCTTACGACAATCCAGGGCAGACATTATGAATCCTTGTATCTAAAGGCAAATATTCAGAAATACAGCGTGCTGCTGCAGTCCTTCGGGGTATGTAGCAGGGGTGACGTCATCCTCGTTGACCCAGTTCCAATGCACTCCGTAAACTACATTCATCGATTTGATTGGTTGTAGACGAGGTAAAAATAGAAATGATGGCATGTTGTTGATAAAAATAGATTACATTTTCTCACTGAAAAACTGAGATTACCAATCAAAATGCCTCATGAATAATTCATGAAAACGAGAAAACATACGCAAGATAACCCAGGGGCGATGGATGTAGTTTCCAGAATACATTGGAGGATATTCTACCTTCAGATCCGGCTGATTGCTAGACGAAACGGATTTCACGGATCCATACATTCGGCATACCTCGGGTGATCCGGTGATCAGATCCCTCGGCTGTATCACGTAGCTTGATATGCACCTACACGGTACACTTCGCACATCTCCGGAAGCACACCGTTTTACCGTTATTGAAATTGTAAGGCTCCTCTTAAAATAGAAAACATGAGTAAATTTTCTATCGTTATCTTTTTAAGAAGATTTCAGTCAGCAAATAGTTTGTACATTCAATTTTTAGCGAGGTTTATCGATTCCGTTGAGAGCTTTCATCGATATATCGATAGAAGTGAATAACTTCGCTGTGGTTGTTCATCTCGTTACTAAGCGATCTACAGGGACGCCGCCATGTTTAAGATCATGTGATTGGTAGATCAAAATGGAAGCCTCCTTTATACGGACGAAGTTAGATGTAGATACGGAATCGGCCGAGTTGTGACGAGTGGGATCCATAATGATGCGATGACGTGCTTGGTATCAAGCATCACGGAGATGCATTAAACTCCCTTCTGACAGAGCGCAGCTCATTTGGTTCAGCCAATCAGAAATTGCGTTAGTCCGAAATTTGGAATATTCTTGAGGATTAGACTAGCATTGCTTTTAAGGATAGTTCGTTAACCCTTAAGCTGCTAAGCGCGGCTCACTGGTCTTTTGCAGACTGTGTAGATCAAAGATCAGACTGCACGGAACGTGCAGTCTGATCTTTGATCTACACTGTCCGATACGCGATACGGCGTTTTCTTTCCGATGAAATCGTCTTTGAACTCGCGATATTTGTTTTTAGACTAGCTAAGCTAGTCTATAGGGATCAAGACTGACCTAGAGTCAAAGTAAACAAAAAAACCCACAGTTGCCAAATACTGCCTCACAGAAAATACTTCTTTCTGATATAAATCTTAATTCTGTTATATATGACAATTTTGACAAAAAGGAAGCGCTAAATCTCTACCACTCTGAACATGTCGTCTTACAAAGTAATAAACTGAACAAGATGTCATTTATAAGATACAAGATCTATGCTTATATGTAAATTAAGTGACCTACTATGCAAAGCAGAGAATCACTTTTTCCTACACCACTGAAACATTATGAATGAATCTATTAATAGATATACCTAGGTAACTTGTAGCAAATGCCAGCTATATTAACCCCCACTGGACAGGGAACCCTTGTCATTCCTTCAGTCATTCATTATTTAGATCATTGTGTACAGTTAAACTGTTATGCTAAACTGTTATTCTACGTCTCGAATATTAACCCTTCACCAAACAATCCCAAGTTTTAACGACACTGGAGTAGAATCCCTTTGAAAACATTGCGGAAAAAGGAGAAAATGCTGGTAACCATCATTTTCTCCTTTTCCCACATTGTTTTCTGCCCTTTTGGAATCAGGTTTCATCAGTTCAGCTACATTTTATGGTCAGCAACAGCGTTGAATTTGGACAAGTGTAAAATTTTTCGTTTTGTAAAGAGAGTTACATTGTTACATGTAACTACATCTTGTGCTATTGGATATTGATTAATTGATTGCATGGTGTTTAACGCCGTTATCAACATTATTTCAGTGATATTGCGGCAGCCAGAGCACCTATCCATGGTTTCCTGGCGTTTCTTTTACTGCGACTCAATGACCTTTTGCGGACAGTGTGGATTAAGATCAGACTTCACAGAGCGTGCAGTCTGATCTTGGATCTACAGTGTTCAATAAGAGGGATATATTTTCTCCAAAATAAAACTTTGAAATAGCAATATTCAGGTGTTTACCATTTACTTGGAAGTTTCATTTAACATTTTTAGCAGGTGAACGGTTAAACTTAAATTGGATTATAGTTAACCAATAGCATGCATAGCCCCGGCAGCTCAGTCGGCATCGTACAGGACTTGAGAACAGGAGGTCGCTATTCGATCCCCGACTCGGCAAATTTCTTTCCGAGGATTGATGATAGTCATTGCGACAGGATACATTTCTCTCTCACGTTTCGACGATGGTTATGTGGGAAAGCAGCCAGTGGCTTGAAAAGAATATTGTGCGGAGTACTAGTAAAAGAAACTACAGGAAAGCATGGGTATGTGCACTGGCCACCGCTACATAATTGAAATAATGTTGAAAAGAGGGTTAAACACCATACAAACAATCAATCAATCAAATTCGCTAGTCTGTCAGTATTTTCAGCACTTTGATTTTTACTATTGCGTTGAAAGTTTCGTTTCATTTATCTAGCAGCTTAAGGGTTAATACGGACCCTGGGCTTCCATATTTAGTTTCTAGCATCATCTCATTTACGTTTATCAAGTTTACTCAAAATGGCTTCTCCCTTTGCATCATGCTAAAAACGTTTTCCTCTACGGCTAAATTTTAGACTCATCCACACTTGAAATCATTTGCAGGCGACAATAAAAAGTGGCTAAAATAATGGAATTTGTCTTAGAAATGTTAGAAAACAGTGTCGCAAAAGATAAAAATGCTGGTAACCAGCATTTTTCTTCTTTTTCCACAATGCTGGAAAAAACGGTTTAGACTTTTTGGGGGGTAAAGGGTTAACAGAGTTACAAACGTTGAGAATCAAATTTGCTCGAATTTCAGGAGATCGATTTCAGGGTCATCATGGACCTCTAGTTCAAATCATCTCTTACTCTTACAGCGCACTGAAAAATATTAGGTGTCCCTAGACATGTTGTTTGACCGTCATTCTTTCGGATACCCCCGCCCCCCTCCCCCCCCTAACATCTGTGAAACATAAATGATTATCAAGAACACCTATAGTTTCACTTCAGGGGTCAAGGACATCGACTGTTCTGACAGTAGGAGTTAAAACGTCTGCGCAAGTAATCGCATCCAGAACAAAGACGGCCTTTTGTGTTCCGTGCATTGTTAACCTTGGAAACGACCGAGGCAAATGCTCCTTTTCCAAAGGTGTTTCTCAGATCACAATTTAACAAGGTTGATATTATTTTCGTTTCCTGTTTATGATTCTCATTTGCGTGACTTGAACGAGTTTGTGTTTTTTCCAGACATCTTGCATAGTTTTGGGTTAACCCTTATCCTGCTAACTTAGTGAAATGAAACTTTCAAACACAAATTCTGCTTGGGAAAGGTAGGTATCTCCTTCTCGGACAGTGTAGATCAAAGATCAGACTGCACGTTCTGTGCAGTCTGATCTTGATCTAAACTGTCCGCAAAAGGTCCTTTGGTCTCTCTTAGAAGCATAAGAGTTAAATTTGTATTTACATGTATGTAAGTAACTGAACCACCAAGTGTTCCGTAACTCCGTATGCGTGTAAGCAACTGAACGTGCAAGTGTGCCGACTTGTTGAATGTACGTAAGTGACTGAACCAACAAGCGTGCCGAAAATTTGAATGAATGTAAGCAACTGCACCAAAAAATGTTCAGAAATTTTGAATACATGTAATTAATTGCGTATGTATGTAATAAGAGAAGCACTGTGCGCGCTAAAACGTTTTATGCATGTAAGCAACTGAACCACAATATATGCGTTGTCTGCGCTTGTCATATTCTTCGAAGATTTGACCTGTCTGCTATGACGCATCACTCATCCCCCGTATACCTGGGAAAAGTAGGGCTTATATCGAAGCTATTAGCCTATTACCAAAGCATGTAGGGGCTGTTTTAATAAATGGTCGGAGCATAGGTTACATGCTAGCCGATCATAGCTGAATGAATGGCACCAGGTAGCGTTTTATTGAGTAAACGTTTATTTCATTTGATATTCAAAGTCACGGTTGTTGCTTTGAAAAATTACTCCGCTACTGTACCCAGGGTGCCCAAATTAGATAGATGTGTATTTGTAGAATGCCATCTAGCGGGAGATAATGGCAATATATGCTGAACTTTTTATGCATGTAAATTGTTGAATCCGACTGTGTATCGAAATTTTCTACATGTATACATGGTAGTAAATGTATCACTAACCGTGCTGAAATTCTGTATGTATGTAATAGGTGAGGCTCTATGTGTGTCTAATTTTTGTATACATAAATCAACAGAACCGCTCATTGTGCCGAAACTTTGTATGTATGTAAGGAACTGAACCAAAAGGTGCGCCAGAATTTCGTTTGTATGTCGGTAACTGAACCATGTACTAGGTTTTTAGAGCAATAATAATGCCGAAAATTTGTTTGCATGTAGTAAGTGAACCTCTAGCTGTCTCGAAACTAAGCGTGCATGACACCGAACCACTACCGAAATTATGTATGCATGTAGGTAGCGGAACCACGAGTCTGTCGAAATTTGTATGCATGTAAGTAAGTGTGTCGAAATTTTGTATTTATTTAAGTGGAAATTTTATCTGTCTTTAAGTTAGTGAATTGCTGAGTGTACCACAATTTCGTATGCATGTCAGTAACTGAACCACTTAGTATGCCGCCATTTTGCATGTATGTAAGTATCTGAACCCCCGAGCATGCCGAAATCTGATATGCATATAATTTGGTGAACCGCTAGAGGAATCGAATTTTTGTATGTTTGGAAGTAACTAAATCATCAAGTGTGACAAAACTTCCATGTCTTTAGGCAAGTTAACCGCTAATCGTACCACAATTTTATATGCGTGTAAGTATGCCGACATTTCGTATGCATGTCAGTAGTTGAACCACAAAGTGCGGCAAAACTTTGTATGTATGTATGTATGTATGTATCCGAGCACCTCAATCAAAGACAAATTTCATCGTTTGAGACACATTCATCATTCTCAAAAGCTTTAAATATTGACAAATCCAATATATGGTCGTGTTAAAAGAAATAAAAAAGACTGTCATTTGGTTAAATATGTTCTATGATTATTGATTAAGAAACATGCCTGCCTAAAAAAATGAAATAACCTGTCAACATGATGCCTTTTTGTGACAGTTTAATACAAAATGTGTTTTAACTTTTAGGTGTATGTAGGAGTGAAAAGCGTAATTAGAACCAATTTTCCACTTGAATATTCTCGGGAAACTAAAATCTTTTTATGAGACATAATTAGGGCACTTTTCGACAATTGACGAATATGGAATCATATAGGTATTGATTTTGATTTTGACTACTTCCTTTTTAAAAGAAAATTGTAGATAATGATGATAGTCGCAGACAATGTTTGTGGCAGAAACACAGGAGACGGGAAGACAGTGGGAAAGGGAGACTACTTATCAACATGAATAATCAAAGTACTGAAAGTACTGCCAGACTAGCGAATTTGATTGATTGATTGTTTGTATGGTGTTTAACCCTGTTTTCAACATTATTTCAGTTATGTAGCAGTGGACAGTGCACATATCCATGCTTTCCTGGAGTTTCTTTTACCAGTGCTCCGCACAATAGTCTTTCCAAGCCACTGGCTGCTTTCCTACATTTATATTATAACCATCGTCGAAACGTGAGAGAGAAATGAATCCTGTCACAATGACTATCATCAATCCTCGGAAAGAAACTTGCCGAGCCGGGGATCGAACCAGCGACCTCCTGTTCCCAAGTCCTGTATACTAACAACTGAGCTGATGGGGCTATGCGTGCTATTGGTTAACTGTAATCCAGTTTAAGTTTAACCCTTAACCTGCTAAAAATGTTAAACGAAACTTTCAAGCAGATAATAAACACCTGAATATTGCTATTTCAAAGTTACATTTTGGAGAAAATAATATATCCTCTTATCGGACAGTGTAGATCCAAGATCAGACTGCATGCTCTGCGCAGTCTGGTCTTAATCCACACGGCCCGCAAAACGTCATTGAGTCGCGGTAGTGCTGGTAAAAGAAACTCCAGGAAAGTATGCATAGGTGATCTGGCCGCCGCATTATCACTGAAATAATGTTGAAAACGGCGTTAAACACCATGCATTCAATTAGTCAATATCCAATAGCACAAGATGTAGTTAACTATTTAACTCTCTTTACTAAACGAAAAATTTTACGTCAGTCCAAATTCAAAGCTGTTGCAGACCATAAATTAAAAGTGGTTGAACTGATGAAACCTGATTCCAAACGGGTAGAAGCAATGTGGGAAAAGGAGAAAATGCTGGTTACCAGCATTTTCTCCTTTTCTCGCAATGTTTTCAAAGGGATTTTTCTCCAGTATTGTTAAAACTTGGCATTGTTTGGTATAGGGTTAATATTCAAGAATAGAATATCAGTTTAACATAACAGGTTAACTGTACACAATGATCTAAATAATGAATCACTGAAGGAATGACAAGGGTTCCCTGTCCAGTGAGGGTTAATGTAACTGGGATTTGCTACAAGTTACCTTGGTGTATCTATTAATAGATTCATTCATAATGTTACTGTGGTGTAGGAAAAAGTGATTCTCTGCTTTGCATAGGCCACTTAATTTACATATAAGCAAAGATCTGGTACATTGTAAATGACATCTTGTTCAGTTTATTACTTTGTAAGACGACATATTCAAATTGGAGTGGTAGAGATTTAGTGGTTTTTATCAAAATTGTCATATATTACAGAATTAAGATTTATAACAGAAAGAAGTATTTTTCTGTGAGGCAACTGTGGGTTTTTTTTGTTTACTTTGACTCTAGGTCAGTCTTGATGCCTATAGACTAGATTCGCTAGTCTAAAAACTGAAAGATACCGTCTGTTTGTTGCCACTGCTTTTATTTGTTTGTAAGGATTTTTACAATGCTTTCAACACTATTCGATGTATATAACAGGCAACAGCCCACCTGGTTATGCTCTTCTTTGGTTTCACATGTATTAAAGCCGGTACACAAAGTAAGATTTGTCTCATGAAATTAATCTCAGAGGTTTTTGTATCATAATACACTTCTGCACTCAATAATATAAGCCTAATGATACTCTTCTTACGTATCGGGTTTCTCCACCAGAATTATGCTAATGTCAAGCATCTAGCTTACAGAGCAAGACGAAGTGATCATGACGTTATGCATGATGATTATTGCTATTGCTTTGGAAAACCTGGACGGACCATTCCTGGTGCGAAGGTGTTGGACCAGACCGTAGATTCAAGGTTGAAAAATCTTTGGAGCCCACTATAATACCCAAAAATGGCAGACAATGTATTTTCCAACAATGACATTGAAAGCCCTTGTTTGGAAATACATTATCAGCTAGTTTTGTGTATCAGGAAAGTGGCTTACTCGATGTGTATACACTTTACAGCATCAATAAATCTACAGGTAACTCACCTTGCATGAAACTGTGATTGGCTAATATCCTAATACAAATCTAAGGAAATAGAGCATTGCTCTAAAAACCTAGTACATGAAACTCCAGAAAATCTTATAATACATGTATTTGGGGTGTACAGCCAGTAAGATTTGTCTCAGGTACAAAAATCTCTGAGATTAATCCCACTGTGTGTACCGAGCTTTAGTGTTTTAGCAGTGTCTTAACCCACTCCTTTACGAATTGGACATGAAGCGGGCAACGAATTGCCCGCTATTTTCGTAAAATAGTCTCGCTGTAACACACTTGACATTGTTGCAATTTTCGTCTTATTTCCTGACTAAAATTTGCTAAGCGTTCTAAGGGTTTATAGTGATAACAATATAAATTAACCATGCTCTGTGAAAAGCAGGATTAATACACCTGCGAAAAGTATCTACCAGGTCACCCTGCGCAGTCCGCGCAGCCTGGCCTTGGTCGAAACTTTATGCTATTGGTCAATTTTCTGCATGTCCAAGGACAAATTTACCTCATGATTCAATCGCTTGTTAGACAGAATGGATTTGTGGATCCTTGATCATGTGATGACTTGCTAGGTATAATGGATCACAGAGATGCATTAAACCCCCTTTTGCCAGAGCAAGGCTCAAATATATTAAACGCTGATACTGTTTTGAAACCGAATTATTACTTTCTGATATATCCTTTGAATCCTACACTAATACTATTTATCTTCAGGGACCCTAACACTTATCTGTAAGGTCTGATGGGGGATTAGCCAATACGCCGACACAACACTTGCCATAGCAAATAAAGTTTTTGGAGAAAAAACGGGAATGAAACTCTTAACTTCTTAAATACAAATTAGAAACCCTTACCATCGTGAGACATGAAGATTCTTGGTGTCAACATTGCGTAGTCTTTTGCATTAGGTAATAACATTGTCAGTACAATATATACTGACCTTCAAGGTTGACCAGACACCAGGTCTTCGTTTTCAGACGAAGCTACATTTAAATTGACTGTCGTTGTCGATCCTGTTGACCTGGAGGCCATCTACAAACAATTTCACGAATAACATTCTTATTGCGTTCCTCTAGTTCTAGATTGATTGATTGATTGTATGGTGTTTAACGCCGTTTTCAACATTATTTCAGTTATATCACGGTGGCCAGTGCACCTATCCATGCATTCCTGGAGATTCTTTTACCAGTACTCCGCACAGTATTCTTTCCAAGCCAACGGCTGCTTTCCCACATAACCATCGTCGAAACAATGGTCAGCGGTGAGAAAGGAATGAATCCTGTTGCGATGACTATCATCAATCCTCGGAAAGAAATTGGCCAAGCCGGGGATCGAACCAGCGACCTCCTGTTCTCAAGTCCTGTACGCTACCGAATGAGCTACGGGGGCTTGGCTCTCTAGTTCTAGAATGAGAAAGTATCAGACTTTCTGACTGGCGAAACCAAATTCAGAAAACTGCGCTACTTTCAAATTTTTTACAAACCTTTTTTACTTCTTTTACTTTTGGGCCAAGCTCCATTGACGTCAATGTACATATCAACGTAGCATTCACCAGAACAGTCTAAGTGTTATTTTACAAGAAGTTTCCAACATTGGAAGTGACGTAACTTTTTATTTTACTGAATCAAGTTGATTGAATGTAGCCGTTTGAGTCAAAAGCATGGTGTGGCCAAATTTGAGCGCCTAGTAAAGTTAACGTTTCAATTCTTAAGGGGATTCAATCTCACTATTCAAAGGCAGTCACATTTTCCTCAGATATTTGTATGATAAATAGCTTACATATAATAAAATGAGCCATGTTCTAGCAAAAGGGGGCTTAATGCATCCCCGTGAAACATGATACCGAGTAAGTCACCACATGATCATGGATCCATAAAGTCCATTTTGTCTAACAGCCGGCTGAATTATGAGGTAGACTGGTCCTTTAACAGACAGAAAATTGACCAGTAGCGAAAAGTTTCGACCCAGATCAGCCTGCGCGGACTGCGCAGGCTGATCTGGACCGATACTTTTCGCAGATGCATTAAGCCCCCTTTCCACAGAGCATGTTTCATTGTACTGCCTCCTGGAAAAAAAGCTACAGCCATCCCATCGGAGAGTCTACGCGAATCATAGGTTTGTTACATGAATTGTATATGAAAACAATGTGGTTGAAGAAAATTACTCGCCAAAAGTAATTTATCATTCTACAACAACGATTCAAAATTAGTAGCTGAAAGAAGAAGTCGTCTAGAAGAAGGTTTCAGCCTTTGAATAAATGCATGAATTCAGTTGGCAGCCAGAAAATTTCAAAAAGAGTGTGGTGCCATCATTTCCACAGTATTTTGAATTTGCACTTTTTTCATACAAGTGCTCAATTTGTGTAGTTTAATTTGTTTGTTTGTATTGGAGTTTACAACGCTGTTTTAACTGATTAGGTGATATCACGATGGTCAGTGCAGCTACGCATGTGTTTTTCGGCTTTCTCACACCAGTACTGACACAACTTTCAAAGTCACTGACTACTTTTCCCGCATGAATCCGAGGTGAGAGGCGAACATTCGCCGGAAAGAAAGTTTACCTGAACCGAATATGGAACGCACAACCACCAGGTCACGAGTCAGATACGCTAACCTCTGAGCTATCTGGGCGGGCCTTGTTAATTTAATCCGTGTGTCATACAGTCCAGGTTTACCGTAGATGAAGTTGCTTTTGTTAGATGAATGATAACAACCTTCATATACATTTCAATTTTTTCAAGTTTTTTTTGGTCAGATTATCCAACGCGATTTGTTGGTTAAAGCAATTTGAATATCAGACTGTTGATCTATGCTGTCCAAATACATACAATAAATCCTATTTGTCGCCAGAAAAGTTAAAAGAAATCACATACCGAGTTTCAAGTTTCAAGTTTCAAAGTTTATTGTACTAAGGCCTCCGGCCCATACACAAACATATAAACAAACATATACATTACAAATACAAGACAGTAAGTGGTTAAATGGCTAACAAACAATTGGTAAAACAAATGTTCCTAACTGAAAATGTCCAAATAGTTTTTTCTTTCTTCGAGGGCATAGTAGATGTACATAGCAAGACTTCTTATAGTATTTGTATTTGAGTTGGACATAAGGTTGTAAAATTTCTCCAGTGTAGGATGTTCCCTGTAAAATAATGGAATATAATTAGATCTTAGATCAGAATACAGAGGACATATTAACAAAAAGTGGAATTCATCCTCAACGTAACAATCACAGTATGGACATATGCGCTCATCTCTATTAATACCATAATATCTACCTGTTTCAATAAGCAGACTATGTAAAGAACATCTAAATGAGGCAAAACACTTGCGAAATTTTACAATATCGAGTACATTTACATAAGATTCAACAGATAAATTTGCCTTAAAATAAACATAAGATGAAAGTTTTCTATTTTCAATACATCTCGATCTCCAAGTCTGTAAATATTGATCTTTTAGCCTATTTGTGTACCCATATAAAAACAATTTAACATTGGTAATTGATTGTGTCTCCCAGATGTGACCAAAACCATTCATATAAAGATTTTCTTTCACAGACGTTACAGTATAGTACATGTACATAGTACATGTATTGCTAAATTCTTTACCAGATGACCAAATTCAAAGCTTCGCTACAATGAACAATGAACATGCGGTAGATGCCTGTTACCAGCATTCTTTCCTTTTTTACACAAAACCTTTTCCTTCCACTGGGTTGTAAATTTAAACAGTCGTTTGATAAAGGTTTAGGAAAGTATGCTGTAACGAACAGTGTTTATCACGAGTACATCAAGGTCACTCGACTTTGTGTACCGCGGTCGGAATCTACAAAAATTAGCCAACAGGCTGCTTAGCGCGACTCACTGACCTTTTGCGGACGGTGTAGATCAAGATCAGACTGCACGGAGTGTGCAGTCTGATCTTGAATCTACACTGTCCGTTAAGGAGATATTTTTCTCTAAAAATAAGTTTGAAATAGCACTATTCGCGTGTTAACTATCGGCTTGAAAGTTTCATTTAAGTTATTCGGCAGGAAAAGGGTTAGCAAAAATAGTGAGAGTTTTCGCGGGATAAATAGTCATTTATTGATTCACAAGGTTCCGTTTATTGCCTTCTGCAGACATTTCTATTTCCCTAATTATATTAGAGGTAACCATTTATCATAAATAAATGGACTAATTATGGTCACAAGCAGAGGTAAAGAGGAGGGGAGCCTTCAGAGATTGAAAGGGTAATGATCGTAGATCTTGGTCCACAGTTTCCTTTACGAGGGACATCAAAGGCCACGATACACAGTGAAAAGCGGTATATCCATTCGGAAAATCTCGGGTAATCCATTTATCGAATCCCTCGACCGAATTACGACAGGTGATATGTACATACAACTTATATTTCTTCGTCGGAAACAGACTGCTTTACGGCTCTAAGAATAATAAGATACAAGAGGCCCATGATGGCCCTGTATCGCTCCACTGGCTTATAAATATAAACCATAAATACTAAACATTTCAATTCTGAGCCAAATGGTTTCAAAATGAAGACTTACAAAGTTTTCTCTGTAAAAGCCCATGTGAAAGTTGAGACCCGCAGGGCAAAGCCATTTTTGATCCCAGAGCTATAATTACTTGAACCCTGGTAGAGGTCCACAAGATAAAGCCACATGCCAAAATAATACAAGTCTATGCTGTATGGTTATAAATAAGGTGATTTTCAAGTTTTGTCCATATGAAGCCTCTGTAAAACATAAGACCCCTGATGCAAGGCTAATTTAAAAAAAAAAAAAAAAAATTAAAGAAGGGAGATTTCTTAAGTTGTCACTATGTAAACCCATGTAAAACTTGTGACCCCTGCGGCGGGGCCAATTTTGACCCCAGGGCTAAAATTTTGGCCCACTTGGTAGAGGCCCACTAGATATAGCTACATGCAAAATTTGGTAGCTCTAGGCCCTATGGCTAGGTACAGGAAGATTTTTAAAGTTTTCTCTATATAAGCCTATGTAAAACTTGTAACCCCTGGGGCAGAGCCAATTTTGACCCCAGGGCTATAATTTGAAGAAACTTGATAGAGGTCTACTACATAAAGCTACATGCAAAATTTGGTAGCTCTAGGCCTTATGGCTAGGTACAGGAAGATTTTTAAAGTTTTCTCTATATACGCCTATGTAAAACTTGTGACCCCTGGGGCAGAGCCAATTTTGACCCCAGGGCTATAATTTGAAGAAACATGATAGAGGTCTACTACATAAAGCTACATGCTAAATTTGGTAGCCCCACGCCTTATGGTTTCAGACAAGAAGATTTTTAAAGATTTCCAATATTTTTCAGTTTTGTTGCCATGGCAGAGTTTTTGAAGGAATCAAATTCGTTCAAGTTACTCTGAAGAGGACCATGGCAGGATCATTTCTGTGAAGTTTCATGAAAATTGGATGGGTAGTTTCAGAGAAGATGTTTGAAATAAAAGTTAACGCATGGACGGACGGTCGGACGCACGGAGGCACGGACGCACGACGGACACTGGGCCATGACATAAACCCGCTGGCCTTCGGCCAGTGGAGCTAACAAGTAAAAAACACAAATAAGTTTTCAATCGAAGTCATCATTAAATACACCTCCGTTGAGAAAAAGTTTGTTACTTTCACTTGTTTAACGTTACTTGTCAATTTAGATTAAATTTTGCAGATGGAAGCGCATGTTTAAGATCATGTGATAGAAAGAAGATTTATTGGCAACTTCCTTGGTACGGGCAAGGTCATTTGGCAAACCTCGGGTGATCCGTTGATTGAATCCCTCGGCTGTATATGCACCTATACGGTACATTTCTTCGCCGGAAAAACAGCCTTTTACACTTCTTTAAATTGTGTTGTTTGTTTGTTTGTTTGTATTGGAATTTGATGCCGTTTTAACGGGTTAGGTCATATCACGGCAGTCAGTACACCTACGCATGTGTTTCCTGGCATTTTCACACCTGTACTGACACAACTTTCTTTCCAAGCCACTGACTACTTTTCTCAGATGCATCAGAGATGAGAGGCGAAAAACTGCTGCAGGAAAAAAAGTTTGCCTCAACCGGGTATCGAACTCGCAACCACCAGGTCACGAATCAGTTACGGTAAACACTGAGCTACCCGGCCGAGCAATTTAAATTGTAAGGCTTCACTTAAAGAAAGAAAACACTAGTCACCATTTTCTATCGAAATCTTTCTAATTACAGTTCCGTTGACAAACAGTCCGTACATTCAATTTTTAACGTGGTTTAATAATTCCGATGGCAGTTTTCACCGACAGACTGATAGATGAGCAGCTTCACCGTGGTTGTAAATGTCGTTGCTAACCGATCTTTACGGGCGCTGCCATGTTTAAGATCACGTGACTGACAGCATTCAATTCAAACCCTCTTGATGCAGACGAGTTTAAATGTTGTTACGGAAAAGGCCGAGTTTTGATGGGTGGGACAAGGTAAAATGAAGTACACGGAATGGTAACCAGCATTTTCCCATAGTGTTCCCTCCCTTCCAGAGACAAATCCCACCATTTTAGTCACATTTAGTCTGTCGTCTGCATATAGTTTTCGTTTGGATAAATTCAAACTTTTGTAGTCTAATAACGAGAAAATAGAGTTAAAAGGTTGCAAAAGCTATTCATTCTGAAAAGGCCTTGAGGAAGAAATAAATCTTACCCAGTTGTAGATCTAGTATCATTCCTGGGGCTTTTGTTTGCTTCCAGTCGCGCGAAAAAATTTGACAATATGCTCGACCGCTTACCTCACGGGATGTTAACTCTTAAGCTGTCAAGCGCGACTCACCTACCTTTTGCGGACAGTGTAAGTCAAGATCAGACTGCTCAGAACATGCAGTCTGATCTTGGATCTACACTGTCCGATAGAGAAAAACTTTTGCACAAAAAACACCAATAAATTAGCAAAACCTGTGTTTTTACAATCGACTTGAATGTTTCGTGTCGTTTATATAGCAGCTTAAGGATTAAAATTCTTTACGCAGCGAGAGGCAAATGCAAACTCCAGGAAAGTTCCTACAACATAATATTCATTTGAGCCATGCTCTGGCAAAAAGGCCTTAATGCATCTCCGTGATGCATGATACCAAGCATGTCATCACATGATCATGGATCCATGATAGCCACTTTTTTTTAAGAATCAACGTAATCATGAGGTAGAATGGCCCTTAGACATACGGAAAATTGTCCAGTAGTGAAAAGATTCGGCCCAGGTCAGCCTGTGCGGCTTGTGCGGAATGCTCAGGCTGACCTGGGTCGATACTTTTGGCAGATGCATTAAGCCCCTTTTCACAGAGCATGGATCATTTTATTATATAGCCACAAAATTTAACAACAAAACACTGCAATAATTGACAACGTTATTCGAAAACTGTAAAAGCTTTAAACAAAAGATCTTTGCTTACTGTGTATTTATTTCATGCTTTTCTTAGATTATCGAGAAATACTGGTGGATTATGGTTTGATATTTCATGGTTACGGCCAGTGAAAATACCGATTTCTTATTTTCTAACTCTTCAGTTGAGGCGGAAACAGTAGTTCACGCGCACTAGTTACCAAGGTAAATGGTAAATGGCGCGTGCCATTCAACCAGAGGGAAATATGACGTAATTTACGCTATATTTCTCACGCTTTACGTAATATTGTAATGCGTTGCTGTGTGTGTGGGTGGGGGGTATGAATGAATGAATGTTGTTTTATGGCGCATCGACAGCTTTGGTCATTTAGCGCGCATATCTGTGTTAAAAGATAATAAAAGTGGAATTGTTTAAACTGAAAAAAGATTGAATACATTAATTATGATAAAAGAGTTGAATTAAGAAGTATTAGGTGTGATCTTCATATGCATAATGGAAATAATTGAGTGACAGGGCAATCCCTATCTACTCAAAAGTTTTAAATGATAAAGTTAGGAATGTGATAAAACGATCTGAACAAAAAGTTGGATTGATAGTAAGAAGTGTTACATTAAGAAGAGTGTCATTTTTTCAATGTGCATAAAATATGATACTGAGTGGCAGGATAAACCCTGCCTACTCAAAGTTTTAAGTGAAAAAATTAAGAATGTGAATAAGAGCTTAAAGGAAATGAGAGCTTAAAATTGAGAAAGTGATCCAATGGGATCAAAACACTCCCATTAAAGAGGTCCTGTCTCCAATGAGATAAGATGCCCCCCAAGAGGGCTAATCCTCCCATTAAGGAGATGCAAAAATGTTGGATTGATAGTAAGAAGTTTTTAAAATAAAGAAGGAATATGTGTCATTTATAATGTGCATAAAATATGATATTGAGTGGCTGGGCATTCCCTGCCTACTCAAAAGTTTTAGATTAAAAAAGGTAAGATTGTGAATCAGCTGACAAGATATCTTATATAAAGATGTGTAAGGAATGTAAAAAGGTGGATAAGAAACTAAAGAGTAAATATCACAGTTTATTGTAAATGCCTATCTCCTTTATGAAAGCGATAATAGATTCAACACTGACAGAATCAAAGAGATTTTTTAAGCTATCGACGTTGAAATATTTTGTACGAACTGGCTGAAAGTCAATGCAATCTAGTAGAATGTGTTTTACAGAAAAGGATGCATTGCATGGAATACATTCAGGGGCATCATCTCTGGTCAAGAGCCAGGAATGTGTGATGCGTGAATGGCCAATTCGAAGTCGTGCAATTATCACTTCTTCTCGACGAACAGACCTGTAAACGGGGTACCATTCACCAAGGAAAGGTTTAACTGAATGCAGTTTATTGAAAACATCAGCATCCCACTGGGATTGCCAAGAAGATTGGATATATTTTAGAATGGAGGATTTAAAGTCAGTGTGTGGAACTTTAAAATCTGAAATGGGAAGGTTAAGTGCAGATTTGGCAGACCTATCGGCATTTTCATTGCCTTTGATGCCTACATGACTTGGAAGCCAGCAGAACACCAATCTGTTCATAGAAAAAATTTGTGAGATCCTTTCAAGTAGACCACAGATTAAGGGATTCTTAAGTCGTTGATTTGAGAGGGCCTGTATTGTTGACAAAGAGTCCGAAAAGATAATGAAACGGTTGGAATTAGAACGTTCAGCTAGATTAAGGGCAAGGTCAATTGCTTTAATTTCAGCAGAGAGGATAGAGGAGTTGTTTGGAAGGCGGCTCTTTAAGGTCCTTTCTCCATAAACAGCGGCAGCTGCTACAGAATTTCCCTCTTTAGATCCATCTGTATAGATTGGTTTGAAGGAAAAATAATGTTCCTTTATCTCATTGTAT
Organism: Tridacna gigas; assembly: GCA_945859785.2. Classification (NCBI taxonomy): domain Eukaryota; kingdom Metazoa; phylum Mollusca; class Bivalvia; order Cardiida; family Cardiidae; genus Tridacna; species Tridacna gigas. Next base: position 5,043,712 of record OX244043.2, on the reverse strand, counting down.
CTAGCATGAAACACAGTTCTATCCGTGACAGACTTTTTGTCTGATGCAAGGTCAAATCTGAATTCTGCACTGTTTAGAGTCCATGGAGGGATTTCAGGGATTTTATAGTCGGCAATAGACTCAGTGTCTATGCCAAGGTTATCTACAATGGGCTCCATGCGGATACCAAATGGGGGAATAACATTTGGTTTCCTTTCAAAAAGACGTTTATATTGAGGTTTAAAAACAACTTTATTAGTTGGGTTAAAACGATTTGACTTCAGTTTTAAAAGATACTGAAGTGCGGGTTTTTCGCTCCTGTAAGAAAGAGAAGGTTCGTTAGCCTCAACATAGAGACTATTGACGGGAGAGGTTCTAAAAGCTCCAAGTACCAGACGCAGACCTTCATGGTGTATGGAATCCAGAATCTTGAGGTAAGATTTACGAGCAGATCCATATACAATAGATCCATAGTCTAATTTGGAGCGAACTAAAGACCGATAAAGCCGCAAGAGGACTTTACGGTCTGCTCCCCATTCAGAATGGGCCACTACCTTTAAAAGGTTAAGAGCCTTCTTGCACTTCTTTTTAAGTGCAGTGATATGAGAAAGGAATGAAAGCTTTCTGTCAAAGATGACTCCGAGAAATTTAAACTCAGAAACGACTTCAATTTTAGTTTTGTCCAAATAGAGTTCAGGGTCTGGATGAACACCACGTAGATTACATAGGTGCATGCACTTAGTTTTGGACTTTGAAAATTTGAAGCCATTTTCATCAGACCACGTTTGGAGTTTGTTGAGACACTGTTGAAGATGTCTCCCAATAATATTCATATTTCGAGATCTGAAGCATTAAACAAAGTCATCAACATAAAGAGTACAGTCTACACCAGGACAGATAGCTTTAACTATACTGTTTATTTTTACACTAAAAAGTGTAACAGAGAGAATACATCCTTGGGGCACACCCATCTCCTGTTCACGGGCTCCCGAGACAGTATTACCAACTCGGACGCGGAAAAGACGTTCATCCAAGAAGGCTGAGATAAAAAGAGGAAGACGGCCTCGAAGACCAAAGTCATGTAAGTCTTTAAGAATTCCGTATTTCCAAGTCGTATCATAAGCGCTTTCAAGGTCGAAAAAGACAGATACTACATGTTTTCTGTTAATAAAGGTTTCTCTGACAAAGGTTTCAAAGCGGACAAGATGATCGATGGTGCCACGTTGACGACGAAATCCACTCTGTACATCAACGATGAGGTTTTTTTTTTCTAAAAACCAGACAAGCCTGTCGTTGACCATACGTTCTAGAGTCTTGCAGAGACAACTAGTAAGAGCTATTGGACGATAGTTGGCTGGGTCATTAGCATCCTTGCCAGGTTTTGGGATAGGAATGACTAATGCCTCTCGTCAGGACGAAGGAAAATCACCGCACTGCCAGATATCATTAAAAATATCAAGTATAACAGAGAGAGAAGTAAAAGGTAAGTGTTTTAAAAACTGGTAATGAACTTTATCTTGGCCAGGAGAAGAATCGTGAGCTTTATTCAGAGCAGATTTTAATTCTTTAAAGGTGAAGAGTTTATTATAGTGCTCTGAATTAGAAGAATTGAAATTAAGTTTTTTCTTTTCTTCTCTGGCTTTATTCCTCTGAAACTTTTCAGAATAGTTTGCAGAGGAAGACTTTTTGCAAAAGGTGTCGGCAAGAGCATCAGCTATATCCTGGGGTGATTCCAACGAAGTATTGTTAACTTCAAGGTGACTAAGAGGGGGTTGGCTTTTGCAATTGATCTTTCTGATCATGTCCCAGGTTTTTTTAGTAGTAGTTCTACTATTTAATTTAGAGACATATTGTCTCCAAGCCTTGCGCTTACTTTCTCTAATGGTACGACGAGCCTTTGCCCTGGAAATACGGAATAAGTTATGATTTTCTTTGGTAGGTCTGAGGTTAAACTTTCTAAGGGCTTGTTTTCTGTCTCTGATAGCCTGTTTACAATCTTCATTGTACCAAGGCTTGTCAGGACGTTTTGGATTTGTCGAGGTCTGACGGACACACTGTTTAGCTGCATCAATTAACAGCGAAGTAAAAAGTTTTGCTGGATCATCGCAATCTCTAAACTTGTCATGTGTAATGGTCTGTTCACAGAGGGTTTCAAATCTGTTCCAATTGGCTTTAGAGAGCTTCCATTTCTGCGGTCTTACACTGCTGGATGGTTGTGTAGATGAAAGGATAATAGGGAAGTGATCACTTCCACACAAATCCTCAGTCACTTTCCAGGTGAAATCGGGAAGTAAGACTGGGCTGCATAAGGTTAAATCAATAGAAGAGTAAGATCCAGTTGCTCGATGCAAGTAGGTTTTGGATATGTTATCATTCATGAAAGACAAAGAGTTATTCGAAATGAAGTTCTCCAACTGTAAACCTCTCTGGTTAGTGTCATTGCAACCCCACATAACATTGTGACCATTAAAGTCCCCAGCAAGAATATAGGGGGATGGCAATTGGGAAATGAGATCATTCAGATTGTTCTCATTGATAGGTGTGCTTGGAGGGAGATATAAAGAACACAGTGTAACAGCACTGTGTAAAGATAACCTGATGGCAACAGCTTGCAAGTTTGTATTAAGAGACGCAACTTTATGAGGAATGTTGTTATTGACAACAATAGAAACACCACCTCTAGCTTTCTCGCCTTCGGTAAAGACTTTGTTGTAAATGGAATGACATTTGACAGAAATATCATCCTCCCGCTTAAGGAAGGTTTCTTGCAGACAAACAGCAACTGGTTTGTGATCATTGATTAAAAGGGAAAGTTCGTCGAAGTCTGACTTTAGACCTCGACAATTCCACTGGATTATGGTATCCATAGTGCATGAAGAAAGTATAAAAGCTAGAGTAAAAAAAGAGCCCGTAAACCAATACATTTTAAAATAGATAAAGATTTAATTACAGCTGTCTCGGGTTTGGACGAGTGCCAAGTGTCAGTGTCCTTGTTCCAAAGATCTTTAGAACCGGACCAGATAGAGGCTTCTGAATCTGAAGCCTCACCTTCCAGATTTTCAGTATCTGCATCCATGTCCTCTAGCTCCGAAAATCTGTTGGAGGTAGGGACCGGATCATCTACTGTGACTGCTATTTCACAAGATCCATGGTTATCTCTGGACTGTGGTTTAGATTTCGAGGAAGATCTTTTTGGTGATCGGGGTACATGATAAAATTTGTTATCTTTAGGTGGAACGTTAGATTTATTTGTAGACTGTGAAGATGGAGGTTGGGGTTTCTTAGGAGGCTGTTTTGAAGGGGCAGATGGCTTTGAAGCTTTTTTTGAAGACATATTTTGCGAAGAGGAAGAGGGCTTTGGAGTTTTTTGCGAAGGAATACTTTGAGAGTCTGTGGGTTTTGAGGGTGCAGAAGAGGGTTTGTTTGTTTCAGACGCAGGCTGAGTCTGAGTGGAAGGTGTTGTAACCTCGACATTGGGAATGAGAGCTTTCAGTTCATTAATCATTTCAGGAAACTTTTGGAGAAGTTTTTTAGCCAACAGTTCGCAGGTTGGACAATGTCCATTTGCAGGCAAAGGAGATGCAACATTTGCATATGTTGTGCTTTTGCTCAACAATGCCTGATCAGACCTGCGTTTTTCAACTGTTTTCCTGGCTTCCAAAAAGGTAACATTCTCTTTAAACTTGATTGACAGGATTTCTTTCACATCTTTGCAAACTGAACATTCTTTGAATAGGTAGGATGAGAAGACTTGCAATTGACACAGAGAAGAGGGTTATTGCAAGTTTTTTGGTCATGGTTTTCCCCTTCAAAAGCACATTTGGGACAAACAGGTGTGCTTCTGCAGTTACTTTCATGATGGCCGTACCGCTGGCCTCTATAACAGCGCAACGGATTAGGCACATAAACATCGACCTTGACCGATTGAAATCCAATTTTAACTGAAGTAGGGAGGGTTGGCGTAGAGAATGTTAAGATGTATGTATGTGTATCTCTACGAATGCCATTTCTGAGAACTGAAATTCTTTTCACATCAGACACAGCCTGGCTTTTGAGGTTTGACTTGATTTCCTCCAAAGAGTCACAGAAGCTTAATTCTTTGCATCTAATAATCCCCTTGGAGGTATTAAGGGTCTTGTGAGGGAATATTTTGACATCAAGATTGAAAAGTTTCTTGCGTCCAAGCAGGTTTCTAACCTGTTGTTGCGAGAAGCACTCAACAAGCAAGGTTTCATTTTTAAGCTTTTTAACAGATTTGGGTGTGCCAAGGATTGCCGAAATGAATTTTTCAATAATTAAAGGAGATAGTTTTGTAACTTGTTTGGTAGAGTCTACAATTCAATAACTAAAAAACGTGCAAATGATGAAGAAGGTGTTGAATATTCAGACTCTGAATCAGAGTCAGAGAGTACACGCTTGGACTTTTTTTGAAAAGCCATAATTGTTGTTGTATATTCATTACCGATGTTCCCCACTCGCATCGGATCCAACAAGGGGACATGATCTGGGGAAATCCAACTCAGATCATGACAAGGATACATCGGCAATATACTCGAAGTGAAAGGGCTAGACCGGACAAATGTAGGCCCGCAGAATGTCATACCAAGCATAGACTAACTTTGGGCGGTTACAAGTGTCAATCAAACACCAACCTTCACCCGATTAGCCCATGAGCCACCGCCTTCTAGGGTATTGACATACAGCAACTGATGACAGAGAAATGATGTATCTGTGTATGATTAAAGAAAACAAAGTCAGAGAAACACCCTAGGGTTCGGCGTGACCAGCCGATTGATCGGAACGGGCCTTCCTGACCCCTCGTTTAATTCAATTCAAGGCAAAGTGGCGTGTTGCGAAAACAGAGCCATCAAAGGGCCGAGCCCTGAATCCACTCAACCACCAGGATCCTGTCATCGAACGACACGAGTTGCAGCCCACGGCAAACAGGCAGGCACAGTGGGGGGGGGGGGGGTTGTGTCTTACCCCTGCTGTAGTGCGACAGCTGAGCTATTTCTATCCCCCGCCCAGCTGGGGGTATGGGTGGGGGGTATGCCACGGCGAATTACCGAAAGCAACTGTACAGGATTTTGATGAAAGTACCGACAAAGAAGGGGTCAGAAGCATGATATAACATAGATTTTTTTTTTCGGTGAACGATCGAAATTCATTTCATCTCATGAATATCATCGGTAATATTTTCACTCGTGGCTGCACCAGTCGTGAAAATATTACCGATGATGTTCACTCGATGAAATAAATTTCGATCTTTCACCGAAAAAAAAAAACCAAATATCCTCTATATGTCTGAATGGTGAATGACTATTATGACGTTATATTTTGACCAATCAAATGGGGAGTTTCTTAACATCAGATCCGTCATTTAGGATCAAACCGGAATTAGAAATGCCGTCCTACCTACATGATCCATGCTCTGGCAAAAGGGAACTTAATGCACCTTCCTTTGTTGAACTGATTTGGACCACAAAGACATGAAATACACAAGGATGGGTCGATGTCAATGGAGTATTCAGTATCAGTTTCGCCATCTTGGATTAAACCGAAAGTAAGTTTTTTTTTCGGCGAGGTTGAATGCGCTTGCTTTTGACCTTCTTCTTGGTACTTATAAAGAATGAATAGATGGTGATTTGCGATTGGTAAAAATTGTGCACATGTTTATTCGGAGGGCCCCTGCTGCCGTATTTGCTCACACGTTTATGAAACCGTTGTTCCTACTGCTAATCGATATCCCGGGCTTGATTCATAACATAGCAAAATAATGCAGTAGAGAATGATTCTTTTCTTGTGCAATTTGGAAATTTAGTATTTTCATAAGTGTTCTCAAGTAACCCAATACTTCTTTTCAACAAAATGAATCAAAGCGCTGAAGGCCTGAGCATCAGAACAGATAAAGAGGTAGGAAAATGAGGCCCAGAAGCTCAAAGTTGATATCACATTTGTACAAGCTTAAAACCTGCTATCACATTTGTACAGACTAATAAAAAATATCTACATGTCTCACACTGACAGTCTGTGGAGTTGACAACAGAATGGAAAAACAAATTTCTAAAGGCCAATATAATGAGTATTTTTGTATAGCCTCGGCCTCATGGTCTTTATGGATTGAAAGGAGATGATTTTCAAAGGATTTTCTGCTTTCTATTTTCCTCCTTTACGTTGCTTTTGCAACAAATAATGGTAACAAACCAAAGTGAGCAGCGTGCAACAGCAGGGAATATTTCTAGAAAGTGCAAAAATCCACAATGGCCAAGCAATGAATCATATTTTTCTTTTATTTTACCTCACTCAGTCTATAGGTTGAAATAGTAACCATGTCCTTTGCCCAATGACAAGGAAAAACACAAAGTCTTTAAAGGCTAATATCACAGAGCACGATTTGGTGCCTGAGAAGACAATCTTTTACGTATTTCTTTTTATTTTTAAGTTTTGGCTTCTATGAAAAAAAAAAAAAAAAAAAAAAAAGACGTCCGCTTTCGGGCGCCAATGCTCGTCTGATTTTCAGTGAAAACACAAAGTTGAAAAAGGGGTATAACTTGATAGTTATTTACCCCTATTGTTTATGTTTCCCTTTTTATAGTTAACAACTTGTCCAAGTTTTAAGTAAACATCTTCAGTAATAACAAAGATATTGTAAAATGTCAAATATTTCGCATGACGACGACACAAACGACGAAGATGATGACACTAGGGCTATGAAAATACCATGTCTCTAAAAACAGCTGAGCTAAAAGTTCTCAGTCGAAAAAGGGGCATAACTAATTATTTTGCCAAAAATATTTTGGTGTTTACCTACCTCTGTTGTACTGATATAAATTCCCCTTTTAATAGTTAACGAAAAGTTCAAGTTTGAAGTAAGTATCTTCATTAATGACAGATATGATAAAATGTCAAAGGTTCTGAAAATTTAAAACAATAGAAAAAGGGCTTAACTGTATCAAAAATATTTTGATGGTTACCAGCCCTGTTATATGGGTACCCCTTTTTGACAGTAAATAATGTGTACAAGTTTGAAGTAAATATCTTCAGGAATAACAGAGATATTAAAAAATGTCGAAGTTTTTTACACGACGACAAAGACGCATAGGCTTTGACAACAGCATGACGCTTTCTTCGTAAACAGATGAGCTAAAGACTACCAGTTGAATAAAATCATACGGACGATACAAAACTACTCAAGGTACAATAAAAGTTTTGTCAAAATATCTGCTGTAAATGCCACTTTTCAACTTTCGCATTGAAAGTCTATGGAATCTCTAAGTTGCCATGATCAACCAAGTTGGAAAGCCGATTTTCATTAATAAGAGGGCCGTTGGACCTAAAGCCCTCATCTGAGTAAAGTCATCTAGGATTGATAGATTTTAAAAGCTCATGGTTGTAAATATGGAAAACACAAATGAGCCATGCTCTGGCAAAAGGGGGTTTAATGCATCTCCGTGATCCATCATTCTAAACGAGCCATCATATATCAATGGATCCATAAAATCCATTTTGTGGAGCAACCGACAAAATCATGAGATACACTGTCCTTTGGCATGCAGAAAATTTGCCAAAAGCAGAAAGTTTCGACCCAGGTCAACCTAAATACCTATGGAGATCAAGATCAGATTGCACTGAATGTCAAGTTTGATCTTCGATATAAAACGCCCACCAGTTACTTAACTCTTCACCACACATTCTCGAGTTTTAAGGACTCCAAGGATATAGCCTCATGAAATCTTTTGGAAAAAAAAAAAGAAAATGCTCTCTTTTTTCCTACAAGGTTTTCTGCACTTTCACAGCCAATAACCAACATTTCAGCCAAATCTAACTTGCCGTTCGCAAATGTTTTCAGTTTAGACAAGTCTAAAATTTCATCGTTTTTTTAAAGATTAACTGGTTTTCAATGGCTCATGTTACAAACTTTAATCATGTGACATAATTTTATTTGGTATTATATGCTCCGAGTTTGCTATAGGTCGAAATGGTTATGGGCCAAGATGTCATATCTGGACAATTCTGACAGGGAGAAATAAGGCATATATATCAATCAAATACATACTTATAACTTCAGACACGAGGTGCGCAGTAATTTTACGAAAATTAAAATCTTGCCGAGGTTTTGAGACACGGTTTACAGAGAAAGAGCACAAAGTCTGCGTAAACTGCGCTATCATTATTTGTCATTCACATGGTGTGTAGAAAAAGGATAGACGAACGATCCCGTTTAGTGCTGGGCAACAGCATTCGTCACAACTCGGGCGACTGCGTACCTACATCAAAACAGTTGATCAACGATCACCCGAGGTTTGCCAATTGTTTCTTTCACTGTTAAGCGCACGAACTAGTAGTTATGAATAACCTCCAGAGGGCCCCAAATTCTCAGTCAACACTTTCGTACGATTATAGTCGCACATCTGTCAAAGTTTGTTGTGAAATTAAACCTGACTTTGATGTTCAAATCGAAATATTTTATTATTTAAAGAGGTCGTTTCCTTCAGCGTAGTGAGATGGATTGCAGGCGGTACTTTTCACTTTTACTCGGGTTTTTCCGTAATTGCTTGACTCGGGTTTTTCCGTAATGCTTGGATGGGGTTGAAATTTTGGTATACGATTTCTATAGCCTTGGGCTTGGCAAGCCAAGCCCAGGCTAAAAACAGTGAGGAAAAAGAGGCAATTGCTCCTGAGGTTATTTTTCATTATTTTACTTCATACTGAGACACAACAGAGTTTCAATATTCATATTCCGGTATCTCTTACGCTGTCTATCTTTTTCAGAGACATTTTTTGTTTTTCCTGATTAGATCGAACTACCTCGGTGTATTTCATTAAATCTTTACCAAACAACCTAGAGTTTTAACAATACTAAGCAAGAAGGCTTTTGAAAACATTGTGGGTGAAGTAGAAAATGCTACTATATAGCATTTTCTCTTTTCCAACAATATTTCCTAGCCTTTCAAGGACAAATCACATACTTTGAACAAACTTCATAATTATGCTGTTGAAAAAAGCTTCGATATCGATGAGTCTAAAATTTTGATGTGTCATAAAGAGTAAGTCTGTAGATTAAATCAATCAAACAATAATAATTATTGGATATGAAAAAATATTGTAGTTAGATCAATCTACATAAGCCAACGAATGTCAGATTTTTTTAATCACATACCTGTTTAACAAGAATTAAATCCATGATGTGTTAAAACATAGGCTTACTTGTATGTACAATGTGTAATGAAATTTACATCAAGCCAACTCGCTTCTTTGACAGGTGAATTACGAACGAAAAATAGTTCAAAAGAAGCTTGCATAAAGTGATTTTGTTTTGGCTCTAAAGTGATTAAATTCGCAACTTTATCATGATTCCAATTTTGACCGTTAATTTCGGTCAGGAATCTAGGTCAGCAATATTTTAAAAATGAGGTATATAATCACAGAGTGTTGACCAAATACGGCACTACTTTCTTATCTCAAACGTGTGTGAGACAAGAAAATTCGTAATGGCTGTATAACAAGGGGAGTTATGTGAGAAAAATTCAATTTGTGACCTCACCGGGAATTGGTACTTGCTCCACTGAAAACACGTGGTCGAATCAGGATATTTCGGGATATTCCAAAAAATTCTGAATTCTAAAAAGTAGCAAAATTGCAAAATTTTGTGATAAGACATACCGTAACAAAATACATGTATCAATAGTTGATAAATTGGTCAAGTTATTTTTGATTTTCAGTCTGGTGATGGACTGCTAAAAATGATACAGCCATGCTCCGGCAATAGGGGGCTTAATGTATCTCAGTAAAGCACGATACCAAGCAAGTCATCATATGGTTATGGACCCATAAAATCCATTTGTCTAGTAACCGATTAAAGCTTGAGGTAAACTGATCCTTTGACATGCAGAAAACTGACCAGTAGCGAAATGTTTCGGTCAAGGTCAGCCTGCGCGAACTGCGCGGGCTGACCTTGGCCGAAACTTTTTTGCAGATGCATTAAGCCCTTTTTTTTCAAAGCATGGCTAAATTCTATTAATTATCATGGTGCTAAGCACGACTTTTGTATCTTTTGCGATCAGTGTAGATCAAGATCGGGCTGCACAGAACATGCAGTTTGATCTTGGGTATGCTCTGTCCGATTTGACGAATTTCATAAGGTGACAACAGCTTTGAAATCATGGTTCTTCGGGCTTAACTAATGGCTGAAAATATTCTAATAGAAAATATCTTAGCAGAACAGAGCGTAAAACTGACGAACCAGATTACACTTTTCTCATTTCTTTAATTGACAATGCAACATAATATCATATTGGCCGGGGAATACTTCTCTCGATTTTGGAATTTGTAGACGCGTCTCATTAGAAAGACATATAGAGTTTTTGGTCGAATTTCATTTGAAGATTTCAATAAAATTTCTAATTGAATAACGTCCCTTGTGCAATCTATTGCAACTCTCATAAAATCGTATATTGTGGTATTTTGGTCTCAACTTGCAGAGGCATTGAATTCTAAAATATACTGGACAAAAAATGTTAGGAATCATGATTTTTATGTACTATTTTTGAAAGACTCGTTAATGGAATTGTAGTAATATCCATGTAACAATCTTTCACTCTTTCAGTGCCAAAGGTATGAACCATGCTCTGTGAAAAAGGGGTTTAATGCATCTGCAAAAAGTATCGACCCATGTCAGCCTGCGCAGTCCGCGCAGGCTGACATGGGTCGATATTTTTTGCTGTTGGCTAATTCTCTGCATGTCAAACTACCATTTTACCCCTTGATTCAGCTCATTGTTAGACAATTGATTGATTGATTGAATGGTGTTTTACGCCGCTTTCAACATTAGTTCAGTCATATCACGACGACAGCTCACATATTCATGTGATTTCCAGGGTTTTACCAGTACTAGGCTGGGGCTCTGAAGTGTCTTGCCCAAGGACACACCCGCGAAAAACCCAGTGGATCAGGTAGGGCTCGAACCCAGGGCCTCCAGGTTACGAGTCCCACACTCCACCACTGAGCCACGCAGGACCCCTCATTGTTAGACAAAATGTGTTTGTAGAGATCCATAATCATATGGCGACTTGCGTGGAGCGATGCATCACAGAAAAGCATTAAACCCCTTTTTGCCAGCGCATGGATTGTAACCAGCATTTTCTCTCTTCCTCTCAATTTTCTCAAAAAGCCTCAAACGCGGTAACTACGTAGAAACAGGCGATCATTTGGCAATGGAGTAAAATGAAATTTCACATGAATACTCTATTGTAAACTATCTGAGACTTAACCCTCATCTTGCTGAATTAGTGAAATTAAACTTTGCAAGCCGATAGTAAATGCCAAAATAATGCTACTTCAAATTAATTTTTTTGGACAGAAATATCTCTTTATCGGACAGTGTAGATCCAAGATCAGACTGCACGTTCTGTGCAGTCTGATCTTGATCTACACTGTCCGCTAAAGGTCAGTGAGTCGCACTTAGCAGTCTAAGGGTTAACAAGAAATGTCTTTAAAAAAGACAGACGGCGTAAGAGATACTGGGATATGAATATTGAAACTCTATTGTGGCTCAATATGAAGTAAAATAATGAAAAGCAATCTCACGATCAAATGCCTCTTTTCCTCACTGTTTTTCATTTTTTTGAAAAGTAGTATTGGGTTATTGGGTAACGCCAATGAAAATATTAAATTTACAAATAACAAAAGAAAAGAATCATTCTCTTCTACATTATCTTGCTATGGAATGAATCAAAGCCCCGGGGTATCGATTAGCTGTAGCAACGCTTGTTAATAGTGGCTTCATAAATGTGTGAGCAAATATGCCAGCAGGGGCCCGCCGAATATACATGTGCACATTTTTGACCAATCGCAAATCGCCATCTATTCATTCTTTATCAGTACCAAGAAGTAGGTCAAAAGCCAGCGCATTCAGCTACGCCGAAAAAAAACAACAAGTGCGTTACACAACAGAATGGTAAAAAAAAAACAAGCTGCAGTAACTAATTGCTCGTCAAGCACACTTACAAGGGGCTGGAACAGGAGACCAATGTGCGGAGACAAGGCACTAATGCGCATTTAAACAGAAAATGCTGAGAGATCTTTTGTCGTCTGCGACCGGATCAAAGGCAACCTAATTGGAAACTGACGCTTGATTCGGAGGGATGGTACAAAACACGGACGCATCAAACAGTCTCGTCTGGTGACAGGAACTTTTAGCACGTGTTGAAAGTTTAGACGAGATTCCGATATCGTTTGGGTTTGAATTGTATTTAGTTTCTCTCATTGAAGTTTTCTTTTCAAACAACATGCTTTCGATTTTGTGGCAAAGACGAAGTTTTTTTTTGCCATGCTGCAGACTACTAAATAGACAATTTATCTTAGCCTTGCCCTGTGAAAAGGGCGCTTAATGCATCTGCAAAAAGTATCGATCCAGGTCAGCCTGCGCAGACCTTGGCCGAAACTTTTTGCTATCGGTGAAGTTTTTGCATGTCAAAGGCAGTCTACCTCATGATTCAGTCGGTTGTTAGACAAGTGAATTTTATGGATTCCTCATTATGTGATGTCTTGCTTGGTACAATGCATTACAGGGATGTATTTAAGCCCCCTTTTGCCAGAGCATGGCTCATCTAAATTTGCATTTCGGGAAACTTTTTGTGAGCTGACCAGGCCACGTGTTCAACAACCATTCTAAAAAGTTACTAGTTTAGTTCCAGATTACCTCCCCTGATACAGCATCTGTATATGTAAAACGGGGACCAGTTTAATTAAGAAAATAATTCAACTTTTAATCCGATAAACCATTTGAGTCGTGTTCTGTGAAAAGTTTGTTTAATACATTTGAAATATACACAGATCAGCCTGCGCAGCTTGGGCAAGCTAACCTAGGCTAAAACTTTTTGGTATTTGTAAATTTTCTGAATGTCCGAGGACCATCCTACCTCGTGATCAATCTTTTTTTTTATAGACGAAATTCATCCATGTAAGTTATGTGACGACTTGCTTGGTTAAATGCATTACGAAGATGCATTTCATCTTTATTTCGCAGAGCGCCGGTCATTCGGTTTAACTCTTCACCAAACGACAAAATTTTGCACTCAACCAAATTGAAGGCATTTGCACACGACAAATTAAACGTAGCTCAAATGATGATTTCTATCTTTGATACTGTAGAAAACATTGTGGAAAAAGGAGATAATGCAGAATTATCTCCTTTTACCCCAATGTTTTCAAAAGCCTTCATTTCAAGGGTCGTTAAAACACGGGATTGTGTGGTAAACGGTTAGAGAAAATATTACTTAGAGTGATTTCCGCAGATCAATTATATTCACACTAAGCAGTGCTAACGTTATGGGTCCAGTTTCACTTAGATTGGCATAACATGTTTTGATTTGTACTTTTTGTCCGTAAATATTTTTCTTTACTGTGCCATTGGGGGTATATTATCATGAGAATGATTTCTAGCAAGAAAAGGGCACCGTATATATAAGTGAATACACCACGCTTGAAGTTATTTTATAACTGAATAAGAATTTAGTGTATGTCTTCCAGTCATCATATCTAAACATCTGAAGAAATACTGGGCGTATTCCCCATGTTCTAGAGCGACGGAGTGTTTCGGGACACGGTGCTGTGTTCTTCAGAACATGTTCTGGCTGTTCTAAATGAATCGGGGTGCAGCGCACCTGTTGAACTGCACTGACGTGTTAAAAGATGGCTGAAAGACAAACAATGTTTCAGTGCAAAAACAGTATAGATCCCGAACAGACCTCACAGATGTGCAAGGTGCTCTAGATCCATGCTGAACGCAGTCATTTTGTCGGTTTCAATTGTCTTCTCATTTTTTCCTGTCTTGGCACAATTGTACTTTACTAAACAAAAAACTCAGAATACTCCAGTCCATTTGGCCAGAGTATAAATCAAAGTGCTGTCAGCACTGTGCTCAGTCGACACTCAATCTGCTGCACTGCGAAAAAAAAAAAAAAAAAAAACTTGCAACTAATGGGATTTTGTCATCATCGAAATATAGGTGAAAAAGAATACTTCTGAAAACATTGTGTGGGAAAAAAAGGAGAAAATGCTGGCAATCAGCAATTTCTACATTACCCCCCATTGTTTTCTAGCCATACCAGAACAAATTTCAGTTTTGGAGTCACATTGATTTTGTCGGCTGCAAATGCTTTAACTTCGGACAAATCTAAAATTTTGTTGTTTGGTAAAGAGTCATGTGACTGTAACAACTGACCCTTAGCAAGTTGTCTTGGGGTGATTTGATACTCCTAATTTCCCTATTTTCAAGAAAAGTTTGCAAGAGATTTAAAGTTTAGTTATGGCATGGGTTAGAATTGCATTTTAACCGCCAACAATAGATTGAAAAGGGGATGAGACACATGTACCCAATCTAGACCAGCAATGTTGTTATCAAGTTTAGAACAAATGGAAAACAGAACATTTTTGATATTGATAAGAACAGTGTTCCGAAAATGCTCCACTCAGAACATCATTAAAGAACAGTGCACATGTGCTGAAATATTCCTTTCGCCCATTTCAGAAGTGCATTCCGGAACCCAGTACATCCTGCCAGAACAGGTGAATGGAACAAAGCCATTTTCTCGTTTTTGGGTTCGTCCGACTTAAATCACATTCGCCCTTAAATTGTTCGCTCTCATGTGAAAAGGCATAAAATAAGTCAAAAAGCTTTTCGTCTAAATTAATATTTATTTATGAATTGTGTTTAGAGATAGTAAATACTTTTGACGGCATGATAGGAAAAAAATAAGGACACAAATGACCTAAATATGCTGAACTATTCAGTTTCAGCTAATTATTATCTATTTTGTCTTCATTTTATCAAAACTAAAGTCATTCTTGTCGCTTCAAACAAATATTACCACTGGCGGTTGCGAGGTTGCATTGATTACGACAAGTACATGTACAAAATGCAAGTTTGGAATGAGATCCAGCTCGTACCCGCTGTTCTATCAAGAAATGTGATATTTGCCTATAGTAAAGAGGATTAATAGAACGAATTAAGGCACTAAACAGATCACGGTAGTAACAAGAAATGTTCTTACGTGTCAACAAAGACTTAATTTCTGATCCATTTTCTGCATTTAAAAAAAAAAAAAAAATCAGTGGACAGATTTTTTAAAATTTTGCACAGAAACAGAACTGTCTAATATCTTATAAAACAATAAAAAAAAAAAAGTATATCAAACGTGTTGTTTTTAAATGATACAGTGCATTTTTAAAAAGTTATTGACATAAAAAATTACTTCCCTCTACAATAAATGTCTATTTTGGCGTCATTTGGCATCCAGATCATTTTTAAATATCCCCTTTTCTCCCGCGTCTGTTATTTCCAGATATTTAAAAGGCAACCAACATATTACAGATAAAAATATACTATCTTTCTGTTATACTAACTCAGTGAAATACATTAGATTATATAAAACGGAAACATGCGCAAGCCGGTGTGCAGGAAAAACTGTGGTATATGTCCTTAAGGCAGATCTATCGTCTTGAACTTGATGTCAGGTGGTGTTGATTTAAAAAGTACTTAATTTCTTCTCCGACAGAAAAAAGCAATGAAGTTTGGGCACACCGGTTGCATTTTGGAAGAAAAACTATTCCCTAATGTCTTTCTATAAATAACAAGTAAATCAACATGACATTTGTCTTCCAAATTATCACATTTTCTGTCAGAGATATCCAGATTTTTATATCGACCAGTTTCAGTGCACAGTGGATGCGAGTTGAGCCATGCTCCGGCAAAAGGGAACTTAATGCATCTCCGTGACCAATAATACCAAGCAAATCATCATTGTGTAACAACTGACTGCATCACAAGGAAAATTGACCACTAGTAAAAAAGTTTCGGTCTATATCAGCCTGCAGGATACCTTTTGAAGATGAATTAAGCCCCCTTTTCACAAAGCATGACTCATATTTTTCGGCGCTGACAGAGTTAGTAGAGTGATGGATAGAGAGTAGACTCAATTTACAATATGTTGCAACTTCCAGTGATGAATAGATACTAGCATATGTACGGAATTTATAGCTACCAATATTCCTCACAACATCTGCTCTTCTATGGACGACCTATATGCACTTAAAATGACACTCATTATGTTTTTTATATATATATCTACCTCGTAATTTGCTATCTCATTTCACAGCATCTGCTCTCCTATCGACGACTTCCACGCATTTATGATGACATTTACCATGTGTCTTACATACACATATATAAGCCATGCGCTGGCAAAAGGGAGCTCAGTGCATATCCGTGGCGCACGATACGAAGCATTATGGATACATAAAATCCATTTTGTAAAACAACCGACTGAATCATGAGATACACTGGTCCTTTGAGTCGCAGAAAATTGACCGATAGCAAAATGTTTCGGCCCAGGTCAGCCCGCGCAGTCCGCGCAGGCTGACCTGGTTCGATAATTTTTGCAGATGCTCATATATTGACCTTTTAATTTGCTTACACGTCGATGCTATTAAAGGTTTCTTTAAACTTCCTTTTAACCCATTTCTGGATGACAAAATTTTAGACTCTTCCAAATTGGAAGCATTGGCTGACAACAAAGTAAATGTAACTCAAATGATAGGAGTTGTCTTCGACAACATTTTAAGAAAGGGAGGAAACGTAGGAAACCAGCAGTTTCCCATTGCCACAGTGTTTTCAAAATCCTTCGTTTTCAGGATCGTATAACCGCACAATCACTTTGTACAGTGGTCTATTTTATTTAAGATTTTTTATGTCGTGAAAAATATTTTTTTTCTTTGTAAAAGAAACCGGAAGCTTTAGTAAAAATGTGCAGTTTTGGCGTTTAAATGATTAGATGGTAGGGTGGTTTTGCAATCGGTGATGCTATCTATTTTTATGAGATAAAATATAAAGTCGTCGTACCTATTTGAATACGACCCAACATGATCGTCTTTTCCAATTTAGGAAAACACTAGATCACTTGAACAGGGGTCTATTTAGATTTTTTTTCCGTGAATCATAATTTTGTCTGTATAAAGAAACTGGACTGTTTAGTAAAAATGTGCAATTTTGGCATTTAATTCTTTACCACACAATCCCGACTTTTAACAACCCCCAGAAAAAAAGCCATTTGAAAACATTGTGGGAAAAGGAGAAAATGCTGGTAACCAGCATTTTCTCCTTTTCCCACAATGTTTTCTACCCTTCCTAAAACAAATTTCAAATTTTCAGTCATATTGATTTTGTCGTCTGCAACTGCTTTCAATTTGGAGTAGTCTTAGATTTTGTCGTTTGGTAAAGAGTTAAAAATTCGAAATCACGGGATAGTCCGTTTGCAATTGGTAACTCCGTTTCTTTGTATGAGATCAGATATGACGTCATCGTGCCTTTTTGAATGGTCGCCTTTTCCAATTTTGGAAATACATGAAAGTCTGATGGAGCGATATAAAGCATTGGAGCGAAATAAAGCGAATACGGCGAAAAAGGCAGAAGCTCAATCAATTCAAAGCCACAATCGTTAATGGCAGCCATATCAATGACAGACTTGTGAACATGGGCATCGTCCCGATGGAACAATACGACTTTACTGAGTATTACGCAGCGCTTGAATTTAACATTTTCTCTAAATGCCTAAGAAGTGATTCATAATATATGGCATTGATTGTTGATCCTTTTTGCAGACGATCTAACATCAGAGTACCATCAGCATTCCAGAAAACCGAGGCAATAACTTTTCCAGTTGATGGTACGGTACTTGCCTTCTTAGACTGTTGTATGGCCAATGGGGTGAAATGATGGACCAACGTTTTATCCATAGTCACAAACCTCTGCAGGAAGTTGGTAGGATTTGCCTCTAAAAGGTTCAGATTAGCACCTGATAAAGTCCGCCTGCTGTGCTTCTGATCAGCTGTCAGAAATCTTGATGCCCAACGGACAGAGAGCTTTCTGTTTGCAAGATTTTCCATAAGAATGGAATGTACCCTTTCCTGTGAAAACGCAGCTGTACTGGCTGTATAGATCTCTGTAACTCGTTTGTAGGGTATTGAAACTTTTTGTGTTTAGTTCGAGGAAAAAACTTGAAAAAAATATCGCCAGCAAATGCTACTTTTTCGTTATTGTTTTGCATATCATTGAACAATTTAGTAAGATATATTTTTTTCAAGATTAGATGTTAATCCGAGTTATTGTTGGAAAAAATGCAGTTGCTGCTAAAAATGATGTGTCTGAAAACACTTGTAAGCATACAGCAATTGGTTATAAAGTGACGCTGTAAGTAACATTACATATCCAATTACTCGTAGTACAAAAGGTAGCAACGAATGTTTGTTGTTGTCATTAATCCCGGAAAATGGCCTACAGCGACCCGCAGAATAAACATGTCTACATTTTTGACCAATTGCAAATTACTAATTATTCATTCGAGTTTGTCAACTCCAAGAAGTAGGTCAAAAGCTAGCGTAGTCAGCTACGCCCAAAAAATGTGTTATTATGCGCCGGATGGACGAAGTATACGCCGGAAGGACGAAATATGCGCCGGAAGGACGAAATATGCGCCAGGCATTGCGATAGATTAATGTTAAGGTAATAAGACGATTTTAGCGTTTTCTTTATTTACTCTTTTTTATTCGTTTGAAGGTACAGGAAAAAAATTTAAAGTGGCTTACGCTTGATCTTGAATGAAACTTGAAATAAGTTGATGTTTAGATAATCGATGTTCTAATTCTCTTGAAGGTTACCGCACGATATTTGTGCCGAAGAACTAAATGTATATCAAGACTTTTTGAATAGACTGTAAACGAATATCAAGAGAAGAAATCATTTTAGTCTATCTTGTACAACAACAGGAAAACTTTCAACGATTAGGTTATACTAGAAATCGTTTAGCAGCCTAAGATTTAAATGAGGAATTCACACGGGGATCAAAGATGACATTGGAGATAAAGTGAAAACTGCTTGAGTCATGTTCTGGCATAAGGGGGCTTAATGCATGTCCATAACTCATTTCACCAAACAAGACATCACATACTTACATCTTCGCAAGCCAAGGTGACGATCACTACGTGGATCTTACCCCTTGGCTGATCGAATCGAAATCTGTTAGCTTCGCGATACGTGTAATAATTGGTTGCAGTCAGGATTGAAAGCACCAATCAAATAGAGCGTTACATTTGCTATCCAACATCAGCAGAACGTAAATAAAAATGGCGACTACGGGAGAAAGTTGACGGATATACTGAGAATTATGACCGAACAAATACAGACGAACAATATTTTCTTCAACATTCATAGTCATAAATCAATTAAATGAAATTCTAGGATACATCCCAACACCTGATGATGGACTGTCAAAGTACGTGTGTGGCTTTTGTTTCGCGAAACTTAGCAAGATTTCGAAAATAGATTTTGACTCGATAAAACATCTGTCAAGTTTGCGATCTGAAAAGCTGTCAATTGTTGGTGAATTACGGAGAAAGCATGCTGAACAAACTATAATTGAAACAAGTTTTAGTGGTCAATTATCAAGGACCCCCGTTAAAACAACAACACCGAAGCACTTAACCATTTACCAAACAATCCCATATCTCATGACCCTGAGAAAGAAGCCTTTTGAAAACATTATGGGAAAAGAAGAAAATGCTGGTTACCAGCATTTTCTCCTTTTCCCACAATATTTTTCTTCCCGTCCCAAAACAAATTTCACTTTTCAAGTCACGTCAATTTTGTCGTCTGCAAATGCTTTCAATTTGGACGAGTCTAAAACCTTGTCGTTTGGTAAAGAGTTAACAGATCATAGCCAAACACCTAGAAAGGTAAAAAAGCCTTTGGCCATATTTAACGGAATTTCGAGAGAGTTATTGGTTTTCGATGACGTAAATCTAGGGGTGATAACAATCAAAATCCAATAGGTGGCACGTCGCCGTGCTAACAAATTTCGACTCGATCAGCTAAGGGGTAAGATCCACGTAGTGATCGTCACCTTGGCTTGCGAAGATGCATACTTCGGGATCCATAAAAATCCATTTTGTCAAACAACCGGCTGAATCATGAGGTATACTGGGCCATTGGCAAGCAGAAAACTTACTGATAGCAAAAGTTTCGCCTCAGGTCAGCCTGTGCGGCTCGCGCAGGCTGACCTGAATCCACACTTCTTGCAGATGCATCAAGCCCCCTTTTCACAGAGCAAAGGCTACTTTATTTGGCTCTCTGCTGCTTTTTCTGACAAAGTGGAAGATTTGCTGTTCATTTATAGGTAAAGTATGTCCAATAGCCTTGATAAAACGGTATCGAATGCGGTATCATGAGCGACGAACTATTTTGAACTATCTCGCCATTCTTCCTCAAACAGAAAATCAGAGTAAACAGAAGCCTTAAGTAAACCATGTTTCTTGATAAGGTCATAGACACGAGATAGTTCCAAAAGAAATGGCAAAGTTTCGTTCGATTTCTCAAGAAAATGTCAACATCACAAACACTTTTTAGGTCTCTCTCTCTTTGTCTTTCCTGGTGAATCAGTGTAGCGGAAGTGCTTGATTTCAAAATTTCAAATGGGATTATCTTTGACTACTACGCCCGGAAGCAATCCATTCTGGTGTTAGACCTCATTCTTCTAATAATTGGTTGGGGTGGCTGATTGATCGTATGGTGTTTAACGCCGTTTTCAACATTATCTGACTTATATCGCGGCGGCCAGTTCACCTATCTATGCTTTCCTGGAGTTTCTCTTACCAGTACTATGCACAATATTCTTTCAAAGCCACTAACTGCTTTCCCACATAGCCATCGTCAAAACAATGGTTATCGATGGGAGAGGAATGAATCCTGTCGCAAAGACTATCACCAATTCTCGGGGATCGAATCAGCGACCTCCTGTTCTCAATTCCTGTACACTACCTATTGAGCTACCGGGGCTTGGCTGGATGGGGTGGGGGGGAGCTTTCACTTTTTTTTCTTTTCTAGAAAAATATGCAAAAGAAGTTTTCTAATTCCATAAAAAAAAAGCAATTTTAACTCCTTCTGTTTTCACCCCTAGAGACATATGTTCACGCAAGCATTTGGAATTAACTCTTTTGCTGTCAATTGCATGTACGTGAGCAAACCTCTGACAAAATGGGGTTTAATGCATCTCCGTAAAGCATTTTATGAAGCAAGTCATTTCATAATTATCGATCCATAAGAACCATTTTGTTTAACAATCTATAGAAGGTAGAAGGGTCCTTAGACAGGTAGAAAATTGATCAATAGCAAAAAGTTTCGACCCATGACAGCCTGCGCGTACTGCGCAGGCTGTCATGGGTCGATACTTTTTGCAGATGCATTTAACCCCCCTTTTCCCGAGGCATTGCTAAAATAATTTCGACCTCTTTTCGATGTCAACCAGTAGATTTTCATTGCCACTGAAAATGATTCGAGTCATAGATTAGCATCATTTAGCGGAAGGTGTAGGCTCACGATCAGACTGCATGTTCTGTGATCCACACAGTCCGCGTAAAGTAATTGAAGTCGCTATTGTCGGTGAAATATAATTGCATCGATACATCCGTGGTTTCGGATTTTTAATTCAAACAAGCATTCTGATAGTATTGCATAGCAATACACAGTCCCCTACCGGCCATATGTATCGCTGGCATGTCAGTGAAATTTTCACAAGTCCAAGGCCCGTAAATGCGTCAAAAAGCAGTGGAGCGGGACGAAACTCAAACTTGATGTGTAAGTCATGGTGGTTGATGTACACACCAAAAATCAGCTCTATATGTTGCAGCGTTTAGAGAAAAAGTGCGGAAAAATGTTTTATCAGTGAAATTTTGTAAGTCCAAGGCCCGTAAATGCGTGAAAAAGCAGTGGAGCGGGACGAAACTCGAACTTGATCTGTAAGTCATGGTGGTTGACCTACACAACAAAAGTCAGGTGAATATCTACCAGCATTTAGAAAAAAAAAGTCCGGAAAACTGATTTATCATTGAAATTTTATAAGTCCAAGGCCCGTAAATCCGTGAAAAACCAGTGGACCGGAACGAAAGTCGAACTTGTAAGTAAGATTGTAAGTCATGGTGGTTGAGTTACACAGCAAATCTGAGATCAATACCTACCAGCTTTTAGGAAAAAAGTCCGGAAAACTGATCAGTGAAATTTTGTAAATTCAAGGCCAGTAAATCCGTGAAAAACCAGTGGACCGGAACGAATGGCGGGTGACTTACACACCATAACTCAGCTCAATATGTACCAGCATTTAGAAAAAAAAGTTCGGAAAACTGAATTGCCGGACTGACGGACAGACGGACAGATGGACAGACGGACAGACGGACGGACGGAGTGCAAACCTAAAGTCCCCTTCGGGTTCACCGGTAGGGGGACTAACAAGATTTTTGTTAAAACCTCGCACTTATGTCGCTGGTCGTTAGAGCGTGTCCTTGGAAAACGTACTTCAGGGTTCTAGCCTAGTAATGGTAAAAAAAAAAAAATGAATTTTCGTCACATTGTGGATATTTTACTGAAAATCTGCTGAAACCGTCTTTACCCTTAACCAAACATTTTAGAATTTTAACTACTTTGGGAAGGCTTCGGCAAACACTGTGGGAATTGCTGGTATCAGCATTTTCTCCTTCTTTCACAATGTTTATACTATTTCAAAGGAAAATCCCATCATTTAGTCCACAAAGGATTTATCGTCTGAAAATTCTTTGAGTTCTGGAGAAGTCTATGATTTTGTCTGGAGGTAAAAGGTTAATTAACATTCGAATAGATTTGCACAATTATTTAGAACCTAAAGTAATAGTTTATTAATGAGTTCGGTGACATTTCAATGGAAAGGTAGGAGAGGAAGAATAATAAATTTCCTAAACTGCATGAGCCATGCTTTAGCAAAAGGGCGTTTAATGCATCACAGTAATAAATTATAGTAAGCAAGTCAGCACATAATTATGGAACATCCCCCCCCCCCCCCCCAAAAAAAAAAGTCTATTTAGTTTAACAACCAACTAAATCATGAGGTAGACTGGTCCTTTGACATGGAGAAAATTTGAAAGACAGCAAAAAGTTTCGGCCCATGTCAGCCTGCGCGGACTGCGCAGGCTGACATGGGTCGATACTTTTTTGCAGATGCATTAAGCCCCCTTTTCACAGAGCATGGCTTGTATGAATTATTAATATTCTGATTTGTCACGCATTTAAGATTATAAAACGATTTCCGTTGCGATAGGGTTCAGTCCTCTCTCGCTTAGTTTTGCTTTTCTGATCTTGGTCTACACATTCTGCAAAGTTCATCTATGATTGAGTGTATTGATTGTATGGTGTTTAACGCCGTTTTCAACATAATTTCAGTTATATAGCGGCAGCCAGTGCACCTATCCATGCTTTCCTGGAGTTTCTTTTGCCAGTACTACGCACAATATTCTTTCCAAGTCACTGGCTGCCTTCCCACATAACCATTGTCGAAACAATGGTCAGCGGTGAGAAGAAGAACGAATCCTGTCGCAATGCACAGACCGTGCAGTCTGATCTTGGATCTGCACTGTCCGATAAATAGATATTTTTTCTTCAAAAAATAAGTTTGAAATAGCATTATACTATAAAGGTTTTTTACTACCGGCTTGAAAATGCTGTGTAACTAATTTCGCAGTTTAAAGATACATCTATACTCGTTTTCAGCCAGTTTTGAGCCCATTCCATCTTTATTTTGTCAAACTATAATCGTTCTTGTATTTTCATGCCAAATGTTGCCATTGCAGAGTTGCATAGATTATGACCAACAGAAAATGCATTTCATTTCCTGGAGGCCATCAAAGAAATCACTGTTGTGACGTTTCCGGTTTTAAATAAAACATTTCCGATATATGTATTTATCCATTACACCATATATATTGGTAATTCATTTATGCTTACACAGCTGAAAAATTCTGAACCATTCTACAGTTTATCGAATTTTACAGCTTTTTTTTTTTTCTCTCTGACTGTAAGGATGTATCTTTAAGGGTTAATGTCAATAATTTAGACAGTCTCTGTAACAAAAGTTGGCCCTTTTACCGCTAAGTGCGATCTTTGGACTGTTTTGTGGACGATTCAGATCAAGACTAGGCTGGATGAAAGTACAGTCTGATCTTGGATCTACATTGTGGATATGTTAAGGTTTTTTTTTCGAATAGAGAACAACTTTGAAATCCAAATAATTTGGTTTTTAATACTGGTTTGAAATGTTTATTCATCGAAAAACCCCATGTTTGAACGACCTCGAGGAAAAAAGTTACGAAAAAATATTCTTGTAAAATGAGAAATGATGGTAGCCAGCATTTTCTCATTTCTCCACGATGTTCTTTATCCGGTCAAAAACAAATTCCATCGGTAATTGCTGTCTTCAAATGCTTTCAAATTGGACTAGTCTATTTTTCAACGATGTTTGGTAGAGTTAAGGGTTAAGATACGTATATGGATATAACCCATATCTTTCTATAAGCACCATATGTACAGTGAATCTACATTTTCCTAGAATTCTTCTAGATCGATATTTTTCTCATTTAATTGAGCCATGCTCTGGCAAAAGGGGGCTTTAGGCATATCCGTGATACGTTGTACCAAGCAAGCAATTACATAGTTATGGGTCCATTAAAAAGCTACTTTTATTTTTTTACAACCGACTGAATCATAAGGTAGACATACAGAAAACTGAACATTAGCGAAAAGTTTCGGCGCGGACGGCGCAGGCTGACCTGGGTCGATACTTTTTTTTTTTTTTCCCCGCAGATGCATTAAGCCCCCTTTTCACAGAGCATGGCTCAATTGGATTTTCCGTGAAATGCTTGTATTATATACCTACTAAGAAACAAGGCAACTGCACTTAGATCATGAAATTTTGTCACATTATTTTCTCTAAAACACACACACACACACACACACACACACACACACACACACACACACACACACACACACACACACACACACACACACACATATATATATATATATATATATAAAACACAAGTTTATGCCTAAATTGAACATTAAGCCATACTCTTTGAAAAGGGGGCTTAATGCATCTGCAAAAAGTATCAACTCAGATTAGCCATCAGCCAGCACAGTCCGCTGCTATCGGTAAATTTTCTGCATGTCAAAGGAACAGTTAGACTGGTTACCTCCCCGGAAACAGCAAAGCGCATAAGAATCGGTCCAGGCTACTGAAAACGGGCAGAATTCTTTACATAGAGGATCTTACATGAGTGTTTATGTATTATCATTTTTATCAAACGAGTTGAATGTATGACGCGAGCCTTGGCGAGCGTCAAATACATTTCAGTAAACGAGTTTGATAAAAATGATAATACATAAACACGAATGTGAGATTCTATTTATCACATAAAACGAATGACAGGCAAAATATATCCTGCATCATCACCTTTAGCCTATACACCATTCACGGGTCCATAGTTACAGTTGTAGTTTGGTTTCAGATGTATACATACACAAGTAGATAGTTCTTTGATATTTACGCCGAAAGTAGAATGAAACAGTTTCTAGAGGGGATAACCCATTTCCGCAATTTTGTTTATTTAAAAGACTTTCGCTGCATTTCTTTGTTTTTATAAATATGAAAATCAAAAACTTTCCGCGCGTATACGCCTTAGCAACAATGACGTCATTTTTTCCGCGAAACGGCGTAGTCGCAGAAATTTCGGCACGTGCTGTGGCTAGTTTCTCCGGCTTCACGCGCTCACGACTAAAAACTGATCAGAACCGGGACCCCAAAAAACGATAAAACACTAATGTATTATCAAAAATAAGTCATGAGTTTAATACACTGCCGAAGGAGGCTTTATGTTATAATAAACGATAAAATCTTAGACTAGTCTTAATTGAAAGCATTCGCAGATGAATGTAACTCAAAAAGTGAAATATTTTTTGACAGGATAGAAAACATTGTGGAAAAAGGAGACAATGCTGGTTACCAGCATTTTCTCCTTTTTCCACATTGTTTTCCAAAGCTTTTTTAATTTTTTCTCAAGGCCGTTAAAGTCTGGATTGTGTGACAAACGATTAAACGCCTAACTTGAACCATAAAGTGAAAACCCTGCAGTTTCTTTACGCTCAAAGAGAAAATATTATTTTGCAACTTATTTATCAGTGTTTTAATCCTTAAGCTGCTAAGCGCAACTCACTGACCCTTTGCGGACAGTGTAGATCAAGATCAGACTGCACAGAACGTGCAGTCTGATCTTGGATCTACGCTGTCCGATGAGGAGATATTTTTATCCACAAAATAAATTGAAATAACATTATTTGTGCTTTTCCGATCGACTTGAAGGTGTCGTTTAACCTAAAGGGCTTACTAAGAAATTTTGATATTAGGTCGAAGAATCTAAAACGGCCCCTTTAACTATCTCCCACACAACTATGAAAACAATGTGGGAACAGGAGAAAATGCTGGTAACCAGCATTTTCTCCTTTTCCATTGTTTTCTGAATAGCTTTTCCTCAGGGTCGATAACCAGCATTTTCTCCTTTTCCCGCATTTTTGTTCTATCCTGTTAAACACAATTCTGGAAAACTGAGGCAATTCAGGCCAATGTGTGCAAATGTTCCAGATTTGGACAAGTCTAAAATTTTGTCGTTTGTTTAACACTTAAAGATACATCCTTACAGCAGGGAAAAAAAACCGCTGTTATAACTTGAAAGTGAGTAGAATGGCTCAGAATTTGGCCAGCTGTGAAACCAATATATATATATTGTAAGGGATAGGGCAACGTAAGGGCTTTCTTAAAACTGGAAACGACAACAGTGATTTCTTTGAAGGGTGCCAAAAAATGAATGCATTTTCTATCCGTCGTAATCTGTGCAATCTTGAAACCGTCAGGGGCAACATTTGGCATGAAGATACAAGAATGTCTATAGTTTCATAAAATAAAGATGGAATGGGTTAAAAACTGGCTGAAAACGAGTATAGATGTATCTTTAAAGGATTACCACCCCATAAATAAATTCACATGTACCTAAAATCTCAACTGTTGTGAAATGCTTATTCACTGATGGGAATTTGCCACTATACTTTTCCTAGAAATCTGTCTATTTTGTAGCGTGAAGTATATTCCCTACGTATTCCATGTGTCACCATATTACGCTAGTTGAGTACCTAAATTGATACCAATCGTCACGAGATTAGAATATAGGGCAAAAATGCTTATAAAACTTGAATTCGTGCTCTAGATAGTTCGTGCTCAAGCTTTTCACGAACTGCTTAGAATAGTAACAAAATCAATCAGGGAAAACACTACTTAAAAAAAAAAAAAAAAAATGAGCCATGCTCTGGCAAAAGGGGGCTTAATGCATCTCCGTGATCCATAATACCAGTCAAGCCATCACATATTTATGGATCCATAATAGCCACTTTTTTTTTTTAACAACCGACTTAATCATGAGGTAGACTTGTCTTTGAACATACAGAAAATCGACCTACAGCGAAAATTTCGGCCCAGGTCAGCCTGCGCGGATTGCGCAGGCTGACCTGGGTCGATACCTTTTCGCAGATGCATTAAGCCCCCTTTTCACAGACCACGGCTCATATAGGAATGCTCTAAAACGTACAGAAGATGCTTAATGGGATGGATTTCATTTAACTTTGAGAATGCTTATTTCACTTGTGCCTGAAACAAGGATCTTCCCAGTCTGGTATATATCAAAGACCTATCATGTATCAGCTACGTTAGATATGAGCCATGCTCTGGCAAAAGGGGGCTTAATGAATATCCGTGATGCATCGTGCCAAGCAAGTGATCAATAATCATGGATCCATAAAATCAATTTTCACTGAACCACGAGGTAGAATGGTCCTTTGGCATACAGAGAATGGACCAAATAGCAAAAGGTTTCTAATCCAGGTCAGCCTGCGGGGATTGCGCAGGCTGACCTGGGTCGATACTTTTTGCAGATGTTTTAGACACCCTTTTTACGGAGCATGGCTCATATATTTTACAACGGGTTGTTTGTAAACTAACGGAGTATTAGTGTGGAATCGAAGGCGCCCAAAAGCAGGTTGACGTGCCTTTCGCTGATTGTGCAGATCAAGCTGGGAAGGCATAGAACGCGCAGTATGATCTTGGTTCTGTCCTATCCGACAAAAATCGTCGAGGAATTTCCGTGTATCAAGTTATCTTTTACAGGATAAGATGTTTTTGGTAGACAGTGTAGATCGAGATCAGACTGCATAGAGCGCGCAGTCTGATCTTAGATCTACCCCCGTCCAACATACCGTATATTAAGTAACTTTTAACCTAATTTATAGCCTTTTTTAACCCTTGAACTGCAGTGCGCGACACACTAACATTTAGCGGACTGTGTAGATCCAAGATCTGACTGCACAGAACCTGCAGTCTAATTGTGCTAATTTTGGATCTACACTGTCCGATAAGGACATACATGTACTTTTCTCTATAAAACATGTTTAAAATAAAATTATTTGAGTTTTTACTAACAGATTGAAAGTTGTATTTAACTTATTTAGCAAGATAGGGGTTAACATTACAGATACTGAGCATTACGCTTTGCACTATGCGCAGTCTGATCTCGATCGACACTGTCAGCTAAACTATGAGTACCTATAGTTGCTTTCGTTGTCGAAAATGTCCGTGAAACTCATTGGTTCATAACTCATCAGTTTCAAGTAACTTTTGTGAACGATTAATCTTCGATATATGCCAGAAAGGACCGTTTTATGCAACCTGACCTTTGTTTAGTCTGATCTTTGATCTACGCCGCCCGTAAAGGCCATTTAACCCTTATCCTGCTATATAACTAAAATGAAACTTCCAAGTCGATAGTAAAAACTCAAACATTGCTATTCCAAAGTTAGTTTTTGATGAAAAAAAAATCTTCTTATGGGACAGTGTAGATCCAAGATCGGACTGTACGTTCTGTGCAGTCTGATCTTGGATCTACACTGCCTGCAAAAGGTCCTTGAGTCGCAGCCTATCGGTTAAGCCAGCAAAGAAAGTGAAACAGTTAGGGTTATTTTGGAAACCTGCCTGTTATTTTTAACCTGACCAAGTGTTACATGTCAGTAATCATACCGCTTTTAATTTGCTTTACTTGTTTGTGTGTGCATTTTGCGGAGAGTATAGACAAGATCAGACGGCACGTACGTGCAGTCTGATCTTGCCCTTCACACTTCACGACTTTGATATATTGATTATATTATTAGAATTAAGAGCGAATAATTTAATGGACGTTATCGTTATGACAGTAAAAAATACAGATGACTGGTATAAAGGGTAGAAAATAACAGGTACTTCGTGTCAAATTTTGACTTGAACTTTAAACTTTTTTCCAGTGCCAAATATAAATGCACCGTGCTCTGGGAAAAGAGGGCTTAATGCATCTCCGAGATGCACGATACCGAGTAAGTCGTCGCACGGTTATGTATCTATATCTATTTTTTGTCGAACAACCGACTGAATCCTGAGGTGGGCTGGTCCTTTGACATGTAGAAAATTTACAAAAAAAAAAAACCACACAAAAAGTTTCGACACAGGTCAGCCTGCGCGGACTGCGCAGGCTGACCTGGGTCGATACTTTTTGCAGCTGCATTAAGCCCCCTTTTTACAGATCATGGCTGAAATAACTTTGACGGTTGAAAGAATAGTTTACTGAAGTCAAGAAAGGTTTGTATCTTTTGAGGCTGGCATAAAGAAGCTGGCGGTAAAGATCCAAGATCAGTGCTTCGAGTGGGGACCGAACTTACGACCTCCAGGTTACGAATCGTACACTATACCACTGAGCCATGTAGGACATCCATAAATGAATATAAGAGAAGAGTAAGCTAATGAATTAACGCATAAATTAATTATTTTTTTTTTCTATATATTCTTTTGTATTGGAGCTTAACGCCATTTTAACAGCTAAGGTCATATCACGGCGGTCAGTGCACCTATGCATGTGTTTTCTGGCTTTGTCAAACCAGTACTGACCCAACTTTCTTTTCAAATCCCTGACTACTTTTCCCATATTAATCAGAGGTGAGAGGCAAAAAATCGCCGCAAAGAAAGTTTGCCTCAACCAGGTATCGAACAATAATATAAACTGTAAATGAAAGGTTTATCGAGTAATAGTTCTAACGTTTCACTTTATTGTATGTTTTTGGGAATACATGTTTAAAACCACGAACCGCGACGAGATAATATAACAGTTATCGAGTTCGGTTTATAAATTATCTCGTCACGGTATACATACTTTTAAACCTGTTATCCCAAATATAAACAATAATGCAAACTGATATCGACAGGTTTATCGAGTGAGAGCTATACTAATAATACCAATAATTGTAATGATTTGAAAATGAAGAGAATGAATTCATGGACAAAGAATAGTTCTGAGATCTATTCAAAACTAAGTAATTGAACCATTTTCTGTGAAAAGGGGGTTTCATTCATCTGCAAAAAGTATCGACCCATGTCAGCCTGCGCAGACTGCGCAGGCTGACATGGGTCGATACTTTTTGCTACTGGTCAATTTTCTGCATGTCAAAGGACCAGTGTACCTCCGTGATTCAGTCGTTGTCAGACAAACTGGATTTTGTGTATACATAATTGAGCCGCGGTCTGGTAAAAAGGGGCTTAATGCATCTCTGTTAACGCATTATACCAAGCAAGACATCACCTAATTATGGATCCATAAAAATCAATTTTGACAAACAACCGGCTGAATTCACGAGGTAGAATTATCCTTAGGCATTGTCAGCCTGCGCGGACTGCTCAGGCTGAAATGGAGGGTCGATACTTTTCGCAAAATGCATTAAGCCCCCTTTTTACAGAGCATGACTCAATCATAAAATATTTAGCTTGGTATAAAACACCACTGAGATGCATCACGCCTCATTTTGCCATTTCAATTCTGTTTCTGATCTATTTCAATAAACGTGCTTTGTTGCTAAAAAAAAATGCTAACTTTTGAAACAGCGCTGTCTAAATTCACAATAAACAGTGGCCTAGTTTAGGAATTTAGAGAGCTGGAGCAATAGTTACAATTGTTGGTAAATGGAGCGTGTCTTTTTTTTAAAGTACTGTACACTCAGCAAAAATTCTAACCACCCACTTTTGTTTCTCCTGTAAACTTGACCAATAGCCGGTTCGTTTGGGCTCTGCTAAGAAGAGAATGCTATTCACAGAAGCGATTAGAATAGAAAGCCAATCGAACGAATTTAGAATCATTCAACATGGCGGCTTTTTACAACAAACTGCTGTTGTTTGTAGAAGAATGGCTATTTGATGAGAATGACGCTAGCTTGTTCTGTCTAAATAGGCCTTGAACAATCCCCAAAATAGCAGCTTTGTATTCATCAGTGTAAGTCGAATAAGTGATAAAAATATATATACTTTTTATACCAATTCGAGAGATATTAGAACGTTTCGAACCCAAGACATTTCGCCCCTTAAAATTCTGAGGGCGATTCAAGACATGCGGAGGAATTAATCAGTATTTACCGTATATTTACCACCGCAAATTGGATACTGAACAAGAGCAATCTTTTCAGCAAGTAAACACACGAATATTTGCACATGACAACAAAAAAACAAATGTTAACTGAAAAGAAACCATTCTTCAACTCACGTTTCGTTGGCCGCTTCCGCCATTTTGTTTCGAATCTCTGCCGGCTCTTCCAAATATCGAGTGGAAGAGACGGCAGTGCTTCTAAAAGCGGAAGACGCCCAATCGAACGCACCGGAATATCTCCTCCAATTCTGGCAGCTCTAACGTTAGCCCAAACGAACCGGCTACAAGAAATAGAACAGTAAATAAAAACAAATTGTAACATATATCTGGACAGTGACTTATAGGCCCATGGGGCCGGATGTATGTTTGTCAATGATTTTGTTACATCTTCTGTACACATGTCACTATAATAAACTACTACTACTACTACTATATCTGGACGTTAGACATGATACTGTAATGAAAAGATTCTCGATTTTACCAACAGAAGGCATCTGTTTTTCAAAAAAGGGAAAACATGTATTACGCATGCGTGTTGTCTATCAGCCAACACAGGTTAAAAGGAGAATCATAAATTACTGAAATTTTGTCAGCAATAAGGAAACAAAAAACATGAAATTATTTTCTGCACAAAAATATGAACCGAAGGAAGGATCATGAAGTTTTCAAAAAAAAAAAAAAATGATTTTTCAATTTTCAATGTTCAGTGAATAAATGTTAAAAAAGTTCCTTTCAAAAAGATCATGTCAAAAAATTCTTTTTAGATTAAGGCTGAGGTATGCTTTTACACTGGTCAATTATTCTCCAAAAATCAAACCAAATGAACTACCTCATTTCTGGACAGTGGATACCAAAAACAGGTCTACGAGGATTTCCAGCTTAAAAGAGGCCGGTTAGAAGTTTTGTTTATTGTATTATTCATTTCGATCGGAAAAATTGAGAAGTGTCAGATCATTCCCTTTGATTAAGTTATCTTTGACAGATAAACCCGTTACAAAACAATCACGTCTTAAACGACCCCGAGCAAAACGGCTTTTGAAAACATTGTAGAAAAAGGAGAAAATGCTGGTTACCAGCATTTTCTCCTTTTCCGACAATATTTTCTATTCATTCAAATGTAAACAGCATCAGTTCATCCATATTAAACTTGTCGTCTGCAGTTTCTTTCAGTTTGGATCAGTGTAGAATTTCCTCGTCTCGAAAAGAACTTGGGCGCCTAATCAAATAAATTTGACAAATTCGGCCAGACAAAGAAAACAGACATTGTAGGGTCACGATAACTGGGACAAGAGTATTTTCATAAGATATCCGACAGCTCAGATCACAGATGAGACTGTACGTAATGTTCAGTCCGATCATGATCTGCATTGAATGATTGAATGAATTTGCGTGTATTTATCGTCGCCACAGGTTGACCCTATGGGCGACGCCCCCCGAAAACTGTAAGTTTTGTTACGAGAGATAGTGCAAGATACAGGACGAAACCCATCCTAAGTTACGTCTGGTTCTTTAATCTGTTCGGTGTATAGCACCGTCCCACGGGATCTCGGTTTAACCCTTTCCCAAACGATAAATTTTAGACTGGTCCAATTTGAAAGAGTTTGCAGACGACAATTTTAGATTTGATGAAAATGACAGAAAGTTCTCCAAAAGGGTAGAAAACACTGTGGGAAAAGGAGAAATTGCTCGTTACGAGCAATTTCTCCTTTTCCCAAAGTGTTTTCAAAATACTTGTACTGCAGACACGTGAAAACCAGGGCTTGTTTGGGAAAGGGTTAACGTATCATCCGAAAGACTATTAGTATTTTTAGATGGCCAGCCGTGGGGCCCGAACCTGGCCATGATCTGCATCCATCAGTGAAGGCAACTTAAAGTTTGGTTATCGCTAGAAAAGGTTCAATGTTGGACACCGTCTTTAGCATTATGGCCGTGGCCGTTATCTCAGTCGCTAACCCTTAATCCTTAGGCTGCTATGCACAACTCACTGACCCTTTGCGGACAGTGTAGATAATAAATCATCTCGTCACGGTACATGATTTTAAACCTGTTATCCCAGATATAAACAATTATATAAACTGATAATGAAAGGTTTATCGAGTGGAAACTATATAACTCTAACTCGGTAAACTTTTCATCAACAGTTTTTATTTATTATTGTTGGTTTTTAGGAATGTATACATGTTCAAACCATGAACCGCGACGAGATAATATAAAAGTTATCAAGTTGGGTTTATAAATTATCTCGTCACGGTACATGATTTTAAACCTGTTATCCCAAATATAAACAATTAAATAAACTGATAATGAAAGGTTTATTGAGTGAAAACTATATAACTCTAACTCGGTAAACTTTTCATCAACAGTTTTTATTATTGTTGGTTTTTAGGAATACATGTTCAAACCATGAACTGCGACGAGATAATATAAAAGTTATCGAGTTGGGTTTATAAATCATCTCGTCACGGTACATGATTTTAAACCTGTTATCCCAAATATAAATAATAATACAAACTGATAATGACAGGTTTATCGAGTGAGAGCTATACTAATTATACCATTAACTGTAATGATTAAAACTGAAGAGAATGAATTGATGGACAAAGAATAGTTCTGAGATCTATTCAAATCTAAGTGTTAGAGCAATGCTCTGTGAAAAAGGGGTTTCATTCATCTACAAGTCTGATCTTGGATCTACACTATCCGGTAGGGAGATTTTTTTTCCCTAAAAATAAGTTTTAAACAGCATTATTTGGGGTTTATCTACTGGCTTGTAAAATTCATTATTAGTTATTTACCAGGATAAGGCTTAAACTGCGGAATAAATGAAATCCAAATTTCTCCTCAATACTAAAAGCCGAAACATTGCGGTTTCAAAGTTGACTTCACCGGAAAGAAAATACCATATCGGTCAGTGTAGATCAAAGATCAGACTGCACGTTCTGTGCAGTCTGGTCTTGATCTACACTGTCCGCAAAAGGTCAGTGAGTCGCGCTTAGCAGCTTAAAGGTTGATGCACAGGGCTTGAAACTATGAGGAGAGTGGTCAATGGTTCGAATCTCAAGCACGGCCAGTTTCTCTTCGAGGATTGATGATAGTCATTGCGACAGGATTCATTTATCTCATACCGCTGAACATCATTTTGACGATGTTTGTGTGGGAAAGCAGCCAGTGGCTTGAGAAAAATATGATGCGAAGTATTAGTAAAAGTAACTCCAGGAGAGCATTGATAGGTTTTTGTATTGACCGCCGTATTATAATTGAAATAAAGTCGCAAGGCGTTAAAAAAAAAACACCTTTATCATTGTTTCAATCCTTTCGCCATGATATTCCTACTTCCATCACAGATGCAAAATCATTACCTATCTTTAAAAAACAGTTAAAAATTTATTCAACGTACAATCCTCATTATAGTTAACTCTTTACCACACAATACCGATTTTTAACGACCCCTACGAAGAAAGTGTTTGAAAACATTGTAAGAAAAGGAGAAAATGCTGGTAACCAGCATTTTCTCCTTTTCCAACAATGTTTTCAACGCTGTCAAGGGCTAATTTCGTCTTTTGAGCCACCTTCAATGTGGATCAGTTTGAAATCTTGTGTTGTAAAAATGTAAGGAATCATACATCTAAACAGAAATTTGCACAGTATAGAAACGTGTGTCCGTCCGTAGATTTCAGATTCCATCAGTATTTTGCCATTAATTCATCTTCTTCATTTTCAAACGCCCCAATCATTGGTATCATCAGTCATTAATATCACCATTTATTATTATAATTATTATTTACCGTCAGCAAGGGTGGCATTTTCAGACGCCAAAATCGATGTTGCCAAAATGACTGGGCTTTTCTTTGAGAGGGATATAAAACATTGTTGGAAAAAGGCAAAAAGAGCATTTTCTTCTTTTCCCACGATGAATTCAAAAGCTTTATAGCCGAAGGTCGTTAAAACATGGGATCGTCGGGAAAAGTGTCAACTAAGATTTTTAGTTTACAATTTTCGTAGTTTCTGAAGGACGATTAGAATTTTAAATCTTGAGCATTAAAGGCCCAAAAGCGGTCAAAAAAATTAATGCAGGCGTGAAAATGCATTCAAATCATACCATTTAAAAGTATGAAAAATATTGTGACGATGACAATCGGTTATTGTACAGTCGGTCCAAGTGTTAGTCGCTGGCAGAAAAATGAATTTTAAAATCAGGCAAAATGTAAACAAAACATAGAGTGACCTGGGTCCGTATTCACCAACCATTCTTAAGAATATTCTTGGTCTTGTTCTCCAAAATTTTCCAAATTTGAAAGTAACACCCCTTCTGATTGGCTAAACCATTTGGTTTAGCCAATCAGAAGTTGTGTTACTTTCAAACTTGGAAAATCTTGAAGAATAAGTCTAAGAATGTTCATAAGAATGGTTGGTGGATACGGACCCTGGTATGAGTTAACCTAGTTTTGAAATTAATTTCTCTGCCAGCCACTAACACTTGGACCGACTCTACAATAACAGATTGTCATCTTCATAATTATCTCCATTCTTTTAAATGGTATGATTTGAATTTAAATGCATTTTAACACCCGGTTTGTTCACTTTTGGTAGCTATTATTATTTGAAAAAAAAAAACATATTTTTACAAGCACCCGTTCTGATGATACCGTGTATAAAGGTCTTGACCATTTAACCAGCATTCTTTCCTTTTCCCTCAATATATATATATTTTTACATCCACAGACTAATCTATCATCATGCCAGTCAACACATGACCTTCGCAATAAAATTTTGTAAGACTTTACAAAAAAAAAAAAAACCTGTGTTTTTAGAATCCAATGGAAAGGGTTTCTAGGAAATTTTGTGGGAAAAGGAGAACATGCTGGTAACTAGGAATATTCTATATTTATTTCATGCTTTTCGGTAGTTTATCGAGAAATAATGGTGGATTATGGTTTGATATTTCATGGTTACGACCAGTGAAAATACCGATTTTATATTTTCTAACTCTTCAATTAAAGGCGGAAACAGTAGCTTCCGCGCACTAGTTACCAAGGTAAATGGCGCATGCCATTCAACCAGAGGGAAATATGACGTTAGTTACGCAAGATTTCTCGCGCTTTACGTAATATTGTAATGCGTTGCTATGTGAAGAGGGTACGCCAATGGGAATTACCGAAAACAACTGTACTGGATTTTGATGAAAGTACCAACAAAAAAAAAAAAAAAAGGGGGGGGGGGGTCAGAAGCATGAAATAATTAGAATATTTTTTTTCGGTAAAAGATCGCAATTTATTTCATCTCGTGCACATCATGGGTAATATTTTCACGAGTGGCACAGCCACAGTTAAATATTACCGATGATGTTCACTTGATGAAATAAATTTCGATCTTTCACCGAAAAAAAGAAAAGAAATATCCTCTATATCATCTGCAAATGCTTTGAAATTGGGGAAACATATACTTTTGCCGTCCTGATTTTAAGAACCAAAAGTCTCATAAATCGGACTTACAATTTATTTTTCAGCTAATTCTGA
Source organism: Tridacna gigas (assembly GCA_945859785.2). NCBI lineage: Eukaryota > Metazoa > Mollusca > Bivalvia > Cardiida > Cardiidae > Tridacna > Tridacna gigas. Next base: position 5,006,771 of record OX244043.2, on the reverse strand, counting down.
TAAAGTTTATCTATAAGTTAACATCATTTCTTTGGTCGTTATGCACTCGAATTATAGCTCCCAGTCGATAAACCTTTCATTATCAGCTTATAAATTTATTTATATTTGGGATAACAGGTTTAGAATCACATACCGTGACGAGACAATTTATAAACCAAACTCGGTAACGTTTATAATTATTCTCTCATCACGGTTCGTGGTTTTAAACATGTATTCCCAAAAACATACAATAATATAAACTGTTTATGAAAGATTTATCGAGTTAGAGTTATAGCAAGGTTTACCCGCTTGCACAAAATATACCACGGCATGCTTTTACGCAAGCTCAGCTCAACTCACCTCAAATTATTTAACCCTTTACCACACAATCCCGGGTTTTTACTGTTCAGGGGAAAAAGGGGCTTTTGAAAACATGGTGGAAAAAGGAGAAAATGCTGGTAACCAGCATTTTCTCCTTTTCCCACCATGTTTTCTACTCTATCAGAGAGCTGAATCTCATTTGTACCAACTTTGAATTTGGCCTCTACAGATGTTTTAAATTTAACTATATACCAGACAATCCCGAGTTTTAACGACCCTTGAGAAGAAGGCTCTTAAAAACATTGTGGGAAAAGAAGAAAAATGCTGGTAACCAGTATTTTTCTTCTTTTCCCACAATGTTTTCAAAGATCTCAAAGACAGATACTGTCGTTTGTGCCCCGTTTAATTTTTCATCTGCAAACGCTTTTAGCTTGGACTGGTCTAAAATTTTGTTGTGTGGTAAAGATAATCTAAAATTTGTCGTTTGGGAACGGGTTGAACCAATTCACTTGAACTTATAGGATACCGTTTTAGTATTTCGGGGTTACAGCGCGGGCCTCTAAAGTCAGAGGTTGGGGGTTCAAAGTCCGTATTGAGGAGGGCCACTTCTTGAAACTATATAAATCATTATGCAGTTACTAATTTATCTTTTTCAAGGAGAGTAATTTATCTAAAATTTGGGAACCATTTTTCACAATCGATCGATATGATAAAATGAAAAATTTCGAGTGGAATCTAATTTCCGTGATCCAGATTTAGAGTGGCAATTCTTTCTCCTTTTTTCCAACCAAAAATGCTTCTCTATAAGAACAGTTAACGACTGATTGACTGAGTGGGATTTTATGTCATTTCAACATTTTTTTAACCATATCACGGCGACAACCCATTTATGCGTGTGTTTCTTGGGTTTCACAAATTCTATGCTGGGGCTCTGCAGTGCCTTGCCCATGAGCACTCCTTTGAAAAATTCAGTGCCACAGCCGGGGATCCGACGTAGGACCCCTGTTTTACTATTCTAAAAATATAGCGGGGCGTCTTAAATTTACTATTGTCATAATGGTATATATTATAAAATTTTATATATAGAGACACTTTTAGCCATGCTCTGCGAAAAGAGGGCTTAATGCATTTGCGAAAACTATTGACATAATGTTTGACAAAATGGATTTTATGGATCCATAATCATGTGATGTCGTGCTTCATATAATGGATCACGGAGATGCATTAAGCCCCCTTTCGCAAGAGCACGGCTCACACTGTTTTGTTCTGTTATGATTTAACCCTTTACCACACAATGCCGCCTTTTGACGCCCCTGGGAAAGAGGTCTTTAGAAAACATTGTGGGAAAAGGAGAAAATGCTGGTGAGCAGCATTTTCTCCTTTTCCCACAATGTTTTCTACCCTATCAAAGAAAAGTTGCATCATTCAAGCCACACTGCACTTGTTTTCTGCAAATGCTTTCAATTTGGACACGGCTAAAATTTTGTCGTCTGGTAAAGGGTTAAAAAAAGAAAATACTTTTTTTTTTGAAAGCATTCAGTGGCTTGCAATAATATCAAGGGCGTAACGCCCATTACGCTCAATACGCACGCACGTGCCTATTAGAAAAAAAAATCCGTGACCAAGGTTATAAATCACAATATCGTATACGTTTATTCATTTTTCTCTAGATCTGCTCGCCTTTTTAAATCAAGCAGATGGGTTAAATTGATACACTGATGACTAGGAAATCCCTCTATGCTAAACAATGAATGCCAACCTCTCGCTCCGTCCCCCATCGGCATTTCGTGCCTCATTGTGCGTGTAAAATATTTTAATCCTGGCTATGTTCGTACACGGGACAAATAAAGAACTAGGAAAGCATGGTTAGATACACTGGCCGCTGTAACATAACTAAAGTTGGCGATACTGAGGACCGATGAAAAAATAAAAGTAATAAAAAAAAATCTTACCTTAACAACGAAGTTTTTCTACCCATTATTTACACAAATATCCATCGTTAAAAATTAAATGAACACCACACGTTTACAACAGTACTGAAGAGTCGGTCTACAGTTTTAAACGTGCCGTTTTTATCCAATAAGGTGTACGGCGAGCAACTGAACTTGACATGTAGCGGCAAGGGCTTTTTATCCTCGCAACCCTTAAAACGCCTCGTACCTTTTGCGGACAGTGTAGATTCAAGATCAGACTGCACGTAACGTGCAGTCTGATCTTGGATCTACCCTGTCCGATATTTACTAGAAAAATTCAGACTGAACCAGGTTTTAAATCGAATAGATTAGGCTTTTTATAACCCATGATCTATGAATTCTCGTCGCCCATCTTTACGTACACTACGGATAAAGATTTCCGATAATCTCTATCGGAACTCTTACTGTGATAAAATGTACTAAATGAGCTAATGTACGGCGGGATGGCTTCGTGACAAGACGTTTGCTTCTAACGAATGCACTCTAACAGTGTGATTATTCATACACTCACAATAACTCGAATAGTTGATCCTTTACCAACCCGCCTAGTACAGATAACTGTCCCCGAAGGACTGCTCACCTCCGGTACACAGTAAATGTCCAAGCGGGGCTTGGTAGCTCAGTCAGTAGTTTACAGGACTTGAGAACAGGAGGTTGCTGGTTCGATCCCCGGCTCGGTCAATTTCTTTCCGAGGATTGATGCTAGTAATTATTCCTGTCTCACTGCTGACCATTGTTTCGACGACGGTTATGTGTGAAAGCAGCCAGTGGCTTGGAAAGAATATTGTGCGTAGAGCTGTTAAAATAAATTCCAGGAAATCATGGATAGGTGCACTGGCCGCCGCGATATAACTGAAATAATGTTGAAAACGGCGTGAAACACCTGGACAATCAATCAGTCTTTTCCAACCGACGATAATTTAGACTCGTCTGTATTAAAAGCAATTGCATACGACAAATTGAATGTAGCCTAAATTCTGTAATTTGTTTGTGAAAAGATAGAAAACATTGTGGGGGGAAAGGACAAAATACTGGCTACGAGCATTTTTTCCTTTTACCTATAATATCTTTAAAAAGCCTTCTCCGGCAGAGTCGTCAAAAAAGAAATAGTGTAATAAAGGATTAAATGGGCCTATTCATGATTTTAAAATTTAAATCGAATTTCAAAAATATTTGACACTTGGCCCAGGTAAGGTCAGGTAAAGCATAAGTAATGCAATCAAGAAATAGGAAAGGTTATCTCAAGGAAAAAAACAATAAATGAATAAAACTATAATGGTATGATATTACAGTGATACGTAGCCTCCTAATGTATTTTTAGATTTTGCACCAGAATTTCGCAAAGGCTCGTGGGATTGTCACACAATCAATGGCCGTACTCGAATGACTACGATGACGTCATATCTGCTCTGATCGGGGTAACAGCTCGCAAAACCACCATGCAGTTATCCAAACTCGAAAGCTGCATATTTTTAATTTATTTAACCGTCAAGTTTATCTAGGCTTGCAAAGAAAAAAAAAAAATCCCTGTACTTACTTAAATTATTATGCATTTTACAAGAAATTTTGATTCACTGTAAAAAGAATCTGTGCCCATTCGAAATATAGTCAAGCATGAAATCAGAGACCATCCACTCATCACAACGTGGCCGATTCCGTAAATGCGTGTAACCTCATCAAGGTTTCAACTTGACAGACTTTACGACCCTGGGGAACGGAAGGTTTTTATGGCGGCGTCCACGTAAGTCATTCATCACCGACAACAACATAACAACATAACAACAACAACTACTATAGACAAGTTATTCATAATATGAGTCATGTTCTGGCAGAAGGGGGCTTAATTCATCTCCGTAATCCATGGCACCAAACAAGTTTCAATCACATGAATATAGATACATAAAAAAATTTACCAGAAGCAAAACATTTCGGCCCGCGGAATGCGCAGGGTAACTTGGGTCGATACTCTTTGCAGATGCATTATTCATTTACCTTTGGCCCTCGAGTTCGGCCCTGTGTTAAGACGCTGGCTTTTCATGTGAGTTTCCTCTGGTAAAACACTTCAAAGCGCAGTAGCTACGTACTGTTGGAAATCAGGACACGTAAATAGATGAACTGTTGCGTGGATTTGAAATAAATAATGTTGAAACGGATAAAAATGAACCGTACTCCGGCAAAAGGGGGTTTAATCTATCTCCGTGATGCATTATACCAAGCAAGACATCACATAATTATGAATCCATAAAAATATATTTTGTCTAATAGCCGACTGAATTCCGAGGTAGAATCGTCCTTTGACATGCAGATAGTTGACATGCAAAAAGTTTCAACCCATGTTAGCCTGCGCGGACTGCGCAGGCTAACATGAGCTGATGCTTTTTGTAGATGCACTGAGGCCCCCTTTTCACAGAGCATGGCTCTTTCATTATTTAACCCAGATACTTGTCTTCAGTTAATTGTGACACGAGCCGTAACTGTTATTTCATAATCACAGTCGTTGTTTTCGGGTCGTGTTTCGTCTAAGAACGAAAGGATTATATATGACCGACCATCATTTTGTCGAATTAAAATGGCAAGAACCGGATACCAACCCATTTGAGTCATGCTCTGGCAAAAGAGGGCTTAATGCATCTCCGCGATGCATTATGCCAAGCAAGCCATCACATAATTCGGGCTTCATAATTGCCACTTTCTTTTTTAAACAACCGACTGAATCATGAGGTAGATTGGTCCTTGGACATACAGAAAATTGACCAGTAGCGAAAAGTTTCGACACAGGTCAGCCTGCGCGGACCGCGCAGGCTGACCAGGGTCGAAACTTTCCGCAGATGCATTAAGCCCCCTTTTCACAGAGCATGGCTCATTTTCAGAAATACAAATCTCCTTACCAGACAGCAAAACTCTTAGATTCCTCCATATTGAAAACATTTGAGCTATGCTCTGTGAAAAGGGGACTTAATGCATCTGCAATAAGTATCGACCCAGGTCAGCCTGCGCAGTCCGCGCAGGCCGAACCAGGGTCCAAACTTGTTGCTTTTCGTTAATTTTCTGCCTGTTTAAGGACAGTCTACCTCATGATTCAGTCGGTTTGTTGGACAAAATAGATTGTTACTGGTCCATAATTATGTGATGACTTGCTCGGTTAAATGCATTACGGAGATGCATTAAGCCCCCTTTTCCTGGAGCATGGCTCATTTGCAGGTGACAGAAAAAAAAAAAAAAAAAAAAAACAGAGTGGATCGTGTTATGTGATTTGGCTCTGTAGGTGTAGAAAAAATTCTGGGAAAAAGGAGAAAATGCTGGTTACTACCAGCATTTTCTTCTTTTCCCCACAATGTTTTCAAAAGCCTTCTTTCCTCAGCGTCATTTAAGTCCTGGGATTGTTCAGTAAAGTGTGATTTAGGATCATTAAAACTGCAAAAGTCGTATTTTGTTGAACATAAATATTCTCGCAGACATGGACTTTGAAATTAAAGTAGATTATTTAAAACCCACGTAAAAGTTTTCATGTAAGTGGGGGAAGGCGGGGGGGGGGGGGGGGGGGGAAAGAAATGCTCGACTTCTGATATTATCCGTGTGTTTTGATGTTTTTGAAAGTCTTCAGCGAAAAAATTAGCCAAATCTCACTGCCTAAGGTAAAAGGAAAAAAACAAACTATGGAAGTCTAATGAAGCTAATAGCCCTACAAAATACGTGCTCGTTGTATGTCGTATACGTCAAGTTATTAACAGCTAACTGACCTACATTCGACGTCCGACTTTATTTTTCACCTTGACATTGTGACTTTTAACCTTTTACCAAGCGACATTTTATCCTTGAACAAATTGAAAGCATTTGCAGACGACAAAGTAGATCGGTCTTTAAAGATACATCTATTATCGTTTTCAGCTAGTGTTTAACCCATTTGATCTTTATTTTATGAAACTATAATCATTCCTATGTCTTCATGCCAAATATTGTCCCTGACGGTTGCAAGGTTGCACAGATTACGACGGATAGAAAATGCATCTCATTTCTTGGCAGCCTTCAAAGAAATCACCGTTGTCGTTTCCGGTTTTAAATGAGCACAAATCCTTTGATTTTCTCTATCCTTCACACCATATATATCGGTAATTTATCTATGTTTACTCAGCTGACAAAACTTTGAGCCACTCTACACACTTTAAAGTTTTAACGACGTCTTATCTTTTATCTCTGGCTGTAAGGTTGTATCATTGATGATGGGATTTATCTTTGGTAGGAAAAAGTAAAGGAAGGTTTAAAAAAAAATTGTATCATGTCATGGGATTCGTCTATGGAGGAAAAGAAAACATAGTGGGAAAAGGAGAAAATGCTGGTTACCAGCATTTTCTCCTTTTCCCTCTATATTTTCAAAAGCCTTACTCCTCAAGGTCGTTAGAACTCGTGATTGTGGGAAAAAAAGTGTGAAAAGGGCTCAGCAAAAATTCAGTCTTTTATTTGTTCTGTGTACACCTCTCTATAGACAATGTTCCGGTATATGAGACGTGGCTCTGGCAAAAGGGAGCTTAATGCATCTCTGTAATGCCTGTACTAAGCAAGCCATCACATAACCAGGGATCCATAAAGTCTATTTTGTCTAACATCCGACTGAATCATGAGATAGACTAGTCCTTTGACATGCATAAAATTGACCAACAGCGAAAAGTTTCAGTCCAGGTCAGCCTGTGCGGACTGCGCAGGCTGACCTGGATCGATACTTTTCACAGATGGAGTAAACCCCCTTTTCACAGAGCATGGCTCGTATGTAAGACCATGTTATATCGCATTTTAAGTGTAGACCAAGATCAGACTGCACAGAACTTGCCATCTAATCTTGGATCGTGAGTGTATTTTTAGCTCACCTGAGCACAAAGTGCTCAATATGAGCTATTGTGATCACTCACCATCCGTCGGCGTCCGTCGTCCGTCCGTCCGTTTTGTTTACACTCTAGCATCTACAAAAATTAACCAATTAGCACCAAACTTGGTCAAAATGTATATGACCATAAGATCTCGGATGAGTTCGATTATGGGTCTAATCGGACCAGAACGACTGGAGTTATTTGCCCTTGAATTAGAAAAATTGCTATATTTGACTTTGTTTACACTCTAGCATCTACAAATATTAACCAATCAGCACCAGACTTGGTCAAAATGTATATGACCATAAGATCTCGAATGAGTTCGATTATGGGTCTAATCGGACCAGAACGACTGGAGTTATTTGCCCTTGAATTAGAAAAATTGCTATATTTGACTTTGTTTACACTCTAGCATCTACAAATATTAACCAATCAGCACTAAACTTGGTCTAAATATATATGACCATAAGATCTCGGATGAGTTAGATTATGTGTCTAATCGGACCAGAACGACTGGAGTTATTTGCCCTTGAATTAAGAAAATTGCTACATTTGACTTTGTTTACACTCTAGCATCTTCAAATTTAAACCAATCAGCACCAGACTTGGTCAAAATATATATGACCGTAAGATCTCGAATGAGTTTGATTGTAGGTCTAATAGGACCAGTTATTGCTGTGTCATGGAAAAAGGGTCTTGACGTATATTTTCATTGTGGATCAGTATCTCTTTAACTACAGGACAAAATGTCATGCAACTTCATCTTCTTATTGTTTATTGCAAGCCACAGACAATAGTTATTTGTTTGTATTTCATGAAATGCCATGTCATGAAAAAAGGGGGCTAAATGTTTAATTTCGTCATGGACCAATGACCATCTGTTTGTCCATCTTTCAGGACAGATATCTTCTAAAATCCTTGACAAAAACTAATAGAAATTCATACAGGTGTTCCTAATGATGTCCGCTGATATTTATTGTTTTTTTTTTTTTTCCTTTTTGATATCAAATACTGTCTCATAGGAAAAAGGGGCTTCATATATATTTCTGTTAAGGATCAATATACATGTATCTTCAACTCAAAATCCTGGACAAAAATTTGTGAAACTTCATACATGTGTTCCTTATGATAGTCCGCCAATATCATTAGTTTAGCTTTTTTGATTAAATGTCGTGTCATGGAAAAAGAGGGCTTCACATATATTTTCATTGTGGATTAATATCTCTTTAACTACAGGACAAAATGTTATGAAACATCATTATGTCGTTTATCACAAGCCACAGACAATGGTTAGGCCTATTTGTTAGCTCACCTGAGCACAAAGTGCTGGTTGAGGTATTGTGATTTGTCGTTGTCCAGCGTCCGTCTTTCCACAATTCCTTTAGACATCTTCTCCTCCTAAACCAATCATGTTGAAACTTGACAGGCATATTCCTTGGGTGAAGTTCTACCAAAGTTGTTAAAAGAATTGAATTAACCCTTTAACTCCAGGGGTCACAATTTTGGGCAAAACTGTATATAGAGCAAACTTTAAAAATGTTTTTGTCTGAAACTAGAAGGCCTAGAGCTTTGATATTTGGTATGTGGCATTTCCTTATGGACTTCTACCAATTTTGTTCAAATGATGCCCCTGGGTCAAAACAGGACATAAAGGTACACAGAATGAACTTTAAAAGTCTTGTTCTATTTAACCCTTTATCACACAATCCCAAGTTTTAACGCCTGTGAGAAATAAGGCTCTTGAAAATATTGTGGGAAAAAAAGGAAATACTTGTAACCAGCATGTTTTCCTTTTTCCACAATGTTTTCCACCCGACCAAAATCAAATTTAAATTTTTGAGTCACATTTATTTTATTGTCAGCAAATGGTTTGAATTTGGACAAGTCTTAACCCTTTAAGCGCCTTTCACTACTATAGTTGCCTTTGTGTCAAGTGTAGATCAAGATCAGACTGCCTGAAATGTGCAGTCCGATCATTGATCTATACTGTCTGCTTTGTTGAAACACTGCAGACAAAAGGCACCCACGCAGTTGTTATCATCTTGGACTCATTCTGGAATGAAAATGGCCTTTGGGTTTAAGGATTAAATTTTGTTGTTTGTTAATGATTTGAGCCAAGCCTATTAGCTCATTACCTACAGGGCTAGCTATGCAGGGATGTCAAGTTTAAATCTCAGTTGGGCCAAGCACTCAGGTAACCAGGATTTTTTAACTTTTTCCACAATGTTTTCTACCCATCCCAAATCTAAGTTCATTTTTTGAGACAAATTTATTTTGTTGTCTGCAAATGCTTTGAATTATAGACCAGGATAAAATTTTTGTTTGGTAAAGAGATAAAGATAGACCAAGTAATATGCATTTCAAGACTGTGTTGTAGGCAATATTATCTTGCAGAATATAAGGCACACATGTCCTAGATCCAACTGCAGTCTGATCTTTATCTACACTGTCTGATAAAACATCCTGTCTTGTGTACCCCTAGCCTTGGTTCCCACCTGATCATTTTTTCCTTTTTATCTATTCAGGACGGACGGATGCAGTTTAAATTTGACATGAAGCCCCCTTTTTCCATGACACCGCAATAAATTCCAGAACCCTGACAATATGCACTAGGTCACTTGATGTGTGAAAATTTCATCCAAATCTGTTGAGATATGTCCAGTAATTAAAGAGATATTGGTGAAAAATGAAATATAACATGAAAACCCTTTTTTCCATGATGCAGCTATAAATTGCAGAACCTTGACAATATGCGCTAGGTCACATGATGAGAAACATTCTGTGAAAACTTTTGAAAACATTGTGGGAAAAGGAAAATGCTGGTAACCAGCATTTTCTCCTTTTTCCCACAAAGTTTTCTACCCTATCAAAGAAATATTGTGTCACTTGAGCCAATATAAATATGGTGTCTGCAAATGCTTTCAATTTGGACAGATCTAAAATTTTGCCATGTAGTAAAGGGTTAAAGGCTTTGACAGCATTTCTCTCTCTGGCTGTTAGGATGTATCTTTGAACATTGTGTTCATTGAATTTTGAGTTCATTTTTGTTTATTCATTTAACTCTGTAGTACAGATTTTATCTTGTAAATCTTAGAAGTCATTATAATTTTTGTTCTTCAGTTTGTGGTGTTTGTCTTAATTTATAAATAAGTTTATGACCCCCCCCCCCCCCCGATAGATTTTGGGCATATACTCCACCATGAATTGAAGTACCATTTGAAAGATCTGTTCAGGTTGGGCCAAGGTCAATGTCACACTTAAAGGTCAATTTTTTGTAAGCTGGACGCATTGAAAGGTTGGTGCAAGACTATTGCAAGTGTAAATACATTGTTTATGTGTTTACAATAGCAATTACCCATGAACATGTCCCTGGACAACCACTGTAGTTGTTGGTGTATTTAACAACATTATAATACTAACTTGTATAGAAAGTCTTGAATCGGCAAACATTCTCTACTAAGTTTGTTCAAATCAGGCAACTTTTTGCCACACACCAAAAGGCCTAGGGCTTTGTTATTATTCCTTCAAAACTCTGTTCTGGAGGTATATAGGAGTCAGCTTGTCGGTCCATCCATCCATCCATCAATCCATCCATCCATCCATCCATCAGTCTTTCTGTAGCATTTTCTTGTCAGAGCTAGTTCTCAACAACTACAGGACAGATTTCATTTAAACTTTAGAGAGACTCGGTGCAAAGCAAGAATGTGCATATTTATATTTTGGTGACGGTTCATTGAATTTTTACAAAGTTATTTTCCTTTGATGAAATTTCTTGTTCTCCCTATTTTTCAACAACTATTGGACAAATATCATTAAAACTTCTCACAAATATTTATATAACCGGTTTTGGTTAAGAAAGATTATCTTCTTGTCTAAACCAAGAAGACCTAGAGCTTTAGCCTTGCACTTCGATATTTGGTATTTATCTTCATTGCAGACCTTTACTGCTTGGTACTCAGGTGAGCATACAGGACCATCATGGTCCTCTTGAAATTAAACAATCTGGCAAACACGCCTTCGCAAGTTTTTTTTTTTCTGTTTTCCTGAATGTAAAAGCCCTCTTCATTGATATAGTCCTTTATTGTTAAAGAAGATAGACAAATGTAAACAAGAAATATCTTTAAAGAAGAAAGTCGGCGGAAATTTGCCAGCAAATAGGTAGGGGCCCTCAAAATAAACATGCATACATTTTTGACCAATCACAAATCTTAATTTATTCATTTGGTATCAGTACAAAAAAGTAGGTCAAGAACCAGCCCATTCAGCTACGCCGAAAAATGTTTTTCATTAACCAGGGACAAAGCTAGCCCCCCTTCCCCCCCCCCCCCCCCCCCGCAAAAAAGGTGTATTCAAAAGCACATTCGGCAAACCTCAGGTGATCCGGTGATGAAGCCCTTCGGCTGTATTACGTACATGTATCAACCTACACGGTACATTTCTTCGCCGGAAGTACACCGTTTTACCGTTATTAAAATTGTAAGGTTCCCCTTAAAAAAGAAAACATCAGTCAGAATTTTCTATCGATATCTTTCTTAGAATATTTCCGTTGGCAAACGGTTTGTACATTAAATTTTTAGCGTGGTTTATCAATTCCGTTTGGAGCTTTCATCAACAGATCGATAGACGTGAATAACTTCACCGTGATTGTTCGTGTCGTTGCTAAGCGATTTACATGAGCGTCGCCATGTTTAAGATCATGTTGTTGGTAGTTCAAATTGGAAACCTCCTTTATACGGACTTGGTTAGATGTAGGTACGGAATATTCCGAGGTGTGAATGAGTGTGCAACCCCAATGCCGAAGGTATTAGCCGAGGCGTTAAGCACCGAGAGGGAAGAGGTTGCCAGAGGGGTGGCCGGACAATGATGAATGATTTAGCCTTTCACGTCGAGCTTTCAAGCACAGAAAGTACATATTTTGAAATAAAAGATCATTCGCACTGGAAGCAGGTTTTTTTTTTTTTTTATTTTTTTAAACGGAGCTTCATATTTTTTTTTTTGGCAAAGTGTAGATACTGCATTTTTTGCGTGGAAGCAGCCAGGCCCCTGTCAACGTTCGACAAAAAGCCTAATTTGTGGCAGAAAATCTAAAAGGGCCCCTTTAATTAATCATTGATCACCTATAACTAGATTCACCGAGATTCGATCTATGTCAGCAGCTTCTCACAAATGATGGAGAACGATACATTTTGCCTATCCTAAACGTGACAAAAGAAAAGATGTCAATTAGACCAACACGTGACCAACCTTGGCACGTATAACGGAAATGTCATATTTTCGCAAGACGGTTTCAATGTGACGCAAATCAAGTGAATCATGCTCTGTGAAAAGGGGGCTTAATGCATCTGCAAAAAGTATCGACTCAGGTCAGCCTGCGCAATCCGCACAGGCTGACCAGAGCCGAAACTTTTTGCTCTTGGTAAATTTTCCGCATGTCTTAGGACCAGTTTACCGCATGATTTAGCCATGATTGTATGATTGTATGGTGTTTAACGCCGTTTTCAACATTATTTGAGTTATATCACGGCGGCCAGTGCACCTATCCATGCTTTCCTGGAGTTTCTTTTACCAGTACTCCGCAAAATATTCTGTCCAAGCCACTAGCTGCTTTCCCACATAACCATCGTCGAAACAATGGTCAGCGGTGATAGAGGAATGAATTCTGTCGCGATGACTATCATCAATCCTTGGAAAGAAATTGGCCAAGCCAGGGATCGAACCAGCGACCTCCTGTTCTCAAGTCCTGTACGCTACCGACTGAGCTACGGGGGCTTGGCATATGATTCAGCCAGTTGTTCGACTAAACTGGTACCCTTTGTATCTCCCGTAACCGTCCGATAGACAACAGGCAACACCCGATTTACTGAAGGCAGCTATTGGTTTTCACATGTACCGGATCCACCAATCAGACAGCCCGTAACAGAATGTTTTAATTTGTTTTAAAAACAATCGAGCAATAGTTCTATCTTTGGCTAAGATTTTCATGGCAAACATAGATTTTTCTGACGGCGATCAATTTATTTAGCTTGCTAAAGAATTTAATCTCTATTGATAAGGTCTATCTATGTGCATAAATAAAGTCACAATTTGAATTTCCAAGTCTCGCATTATCTCATGAAATCTCGAACGGGGCAGAAACTCGACTTGTAAGCATTGGGTGTTACCTGTTGTTGATACGAAGATCGATAACAGGCTGCCAGTTTATTGTTCGACAAACTGGGCTATATGCACCCATAACATATGATGATTTGCTTGGTATCATGCATCACGGAGATACAATGAACTCACCTTTGACGGAGCATGGCTATTTTAGCATTTCCGGCGCAGTGTTTGAGCTGTGTCACGACATACACTTTATGTATAAGTGAAGGCAAGGTTTCGACGACAATTGCAACAACCACCACCACCAGTTTTAACATTACGAAATTTAATGAAACGATTTGAATTAACAAGGATAAACAAAAAAGATTTAAGCAAATTGGCGACTTCAATTATAGTTTAACCCTTTACCAAACAATCCCGGGTTTTCACGACCCCGAGAAAGAAGCCTTTTGAAAACATTGTGGGAAAAGGAGAAAATGCTGGTAACCAGCATTTTCTCCTTTTCCCACAATATTTTCTACCATTCAAAAAACAAATTCCAATTTCTGCGTGATAGTTATTTTGTCCTCTGCAAATGCTTTCAGTTTGGACGAGTCTAAAATTTTGTCATTTGGTAAAGCGTTAACTGTTATTTTTCTCTATCAGGCACTGGAACTTTGACTGACTATATTTTAACACATCCTCTGCCTGAAACACATATCCATACTTTTAAAATGTATGAATCAAGTTTCCGTGCGATTTGACCCCTGAAATGTTTATTTTCTTTTTGGCCGGTTTTTGGCCTTAAATGAAATTTCTAAAATAGGAAGTTTTCCCAATCCACCCAAGAGATTAACCTTTAGCTGTTATCTTGAACTTTCTGAAAAATGTTTAATCTTTCTAGAACCACTTTACTGTGCCTCAGAAAACTTTGCGTCGCTAATATCAGCGCTAATTATAACTGAACCAATCCAAGATGTATGTCAAAAGAGAGTCGGACGTTCCTTCCTTCAAACCGATGAAAACACACCGTACGATAATTATTTGCGTAAGTCTAGTTCCGCATTTTAAAAATCTTGAAATCAGGTTTTTGATTGGTTAATAAAAAGGCTACAGAGAGTGACCTAAAATAGTTGGCTCTCGGGGCCAGTATTAACCATCTATTCCTAAGAATATTCTTAGCTTAATTCTGGATTTAGAGAGTAATACAACCTCTGATTGGCTAAACCATTTGGTTTAGCCATTCAGAAGTTAAGTTAAATGTACTTTCGAATTTAGAAAATTCTTGAGAATAAGACTAAGAATGTTCTTAAGAATGGTTGGCGAATACTGCCCCAGGTCTTCGCGAACACTAGAGTAGACTTTTTTCGGACTGCATTCTAAGTTTGCCTGACAGTATCTTTGCAAAGGAGGCAAGAGGCTTCTACTCACTAGTTAAATATTTTCGAAACCAAAAAAATTTGGATTTGGCCAAATTCATAAATTTATAGAAAACAAATAATATTGAAAATTGAAATTTGTGTCTGGGAGGGTAGAATAATTTGTGGGAAAAGGAGAAAATGCTGGTTACAAGCGGTTTCTCCTTTTCTTATCACAGTGTTTATCCAATGGCGTTACAGCACGAGATATATAAAAATAATAAACTCGTTAAAGGGGTCATAAACAAACGCTAAAAAATATTAAAGAATCTAGCTTGAGATTTTGTGCCTTTCAAACACTCCATTGTAATTGGTAAATTGTCAAATGTTCATTTTCTTTTTAATCTGGCTCCGGTTTAGCGAGGTTGATGCCTCAATGAGGCTAGAATGGACAGTGGAATGCGTAAAGCGCATGCGTATATGACGATGTTTTGTTCCAGTCTGACCGATCACTGTAAGCGGCTTTAAGAAGAAAATGAGCTAACAACTAAAAGAAGAAATATCTTTAAAAAGATAGATGGCGTAAACTTGCATGCAAAAAGGCCGAGGCTCTTAGAATAAGAATGTATACATTTTTGACCACAGGGTTTCTTAGAATAAACATGTCTACATATTTGATCAATCACAAATTTCTATTTGTTCATGTTTTATCAGTACAAAAAAGTAGGTCAAAAGCAAGCTACACCGAAAAAAGTAACTCCAACGATTTTCCTTACTTGCTTTTTTCCCCCTCGACGCCAAAAAAGAATATAGCTTTGCCAGAGAATAGCTTGGAGTCTCCATGGCTCAGTGCATATCGGACCCGTTCTCACATGTCATTTTCGCATGATATCGACCAAATTTCAAATTAACGTAATTTCTGATTGGCTAAAACAAATGCCAACCAACCAATCAGAAATTGCGTTACTTTCTCAATCTAGAATAAAAGTAACGAGGCAACTTAAAAAGGTTGGTGACTAAGGGTCCTTTTTGTGATCAATAGATCCCGGTTTGATTTTCTCCCTAGGCACTAGTATTTTGTCAGAATGTTCCTGGGCAAGGCATTGCAGGTCTTCGATATCCAGTCATTTACTAAAGAACCACGAAATATATGTCTATGGTTTGGTGGATATTTCTCCGTGATGTGATTAAAACACTTTTCAAAGGCGGGGCAAACCCCAATAGAACACTCAGAATAGTAGCAGGACAAGCCTGATTTTAAAATTTAAATGCCCAAGATTCAAAACACCTGCCAATGTTGTTTTACATTAAAGGACTACTGTCTCAAACACTCCTCATATTACCAATGCCACGCTCCTTTAAAACACTTTATCATACAGTCCCGTATTACGACGACCCTGTGCCGAGCCCTGGTAGCTCAGTCGGTGGCATACAGAACTTGAGAACCGGGAGTCGCTGGTTCGATCCCCAGCTTGGCCAATTTCTTTCCGCGGATTGATGATAGTCATTGCGACAGGATTCATTACTCTCTCTCCGCTGACCATTGTTTTGACGATGGTTATGTGGGAAAGTAGCCAATAGCTGGAAAGAATATTGTGCGTAGTACTGGCAAAAGAAACTAGGAAAGCTTTTTTTTGAGGGGGGGGGAATATCTCCTTTCGGATATGCAGTCTGATCTTGAACTACACTGTCCGCAAAAGGTCCTCGAGTCGCGCTTAGCGGCCTATGGGTTAAAAGTTTTCATGATTGAAAATGTTGGCTGGCGAGAAATTAAATGTTGCCTAAAGGAGGATCTCTATCTTTGATGGGTAGGAAACATTGTCGGAAATTAAAAAAAAAAAAAAAATCTGGTCATCAGCATTTTATCCTTTCTTTTTTTTCCACACAAATGTTTACCTCGAAGTTGTTATATCAAGAAATTGTTTTGCTAAGGGTCATAAATAGGTCGAGACGTAGCTTTCTGCATTAGACCTTCAAATTAGTTCCATTTAAACGAAACAACTTGTTTCACCATGATAGACCCTACTGATAAGAACGTGACACATATTCCAACGTACAAATTTGAGGCATGCTCTGTGAAAAGGGGGCTTAATGCATCTGCAAAAAGTATCGGCTCAGGTCAGCCTGCGCAGTCCGCGCAGGCTGACCTGAGCCGAAACTTTTTGCCATTTGTCATTTTTTAACATGTCAAAGGGCCATTCTACCTCCGAATCCAGTCAATTGGTAGACTGAATAACAATACTTTTATTTCCATGCTCTTTTATCATTAATTACTTTTACAAGATTCAGCTGCTGATTTATAACAAATATCCCAGAATACGATCCGAGCGATTCGAAGACTACACGAAACTAGCTATAAACTGTAGTTTTTAAATACGTTTTAAAAATCACGTGTTTTATGGCAAAATCCGCAACTAAATCTTACCACTCATGTAGAATATGTAGAATATTTTATGCATTGTTTTTTTTTTTAAATTAGATATGATAGTCTCTTATAATTCTATATAGAATGGTCCTTTACATGTACTTCCCTGTCTTTTATATCAGTTGTAAATATTGTTGTACATGAATGAGAAAAAATAAAATAAAAATAAAATAAAACTGAAAAGATTTAATGGATCCATAATTATGAGATGACTTGCTTGGTATCATGCATCACGGAGATGCATTAAGCTCCCTTTTGCCAATGCCTGGCTCATGTGTTTGCTTCCTGTCAAAGAACGATGACTAAAGAATCAGTGACCTGTCAATCAACTATTTAAACCCTTTTCCAAACGATCACGGGTTTTAAAGACCCTGACGAAGAAGCCTTTTGAAACGTCTTGGGAAAAGGAGAAAATGCTGGTATCCAGCATTTTATCCTTGTCCTTTTCTTACATTGTTTTCTGCCACTTCAAAGATTGAAATCGTCATTTGGGCCACATTTAATTTGTCATCTGCAAATGCTTTAAATTTGGACAAGTCTAAAATTTTGTCGTCTGGTAAAGATTTAAATGGTAGGTACGCCTTTCAGAGAGCTCTGCGGACAGTCGGGTTTACCATTAGATTGCGCTTTATCAAAACAAAATTAAAAAAAAAACTTTTCTCATCGCTTAAAATTTTATGAACTGGGTCTGTATTCACCAACCATTCTTCACGAATATTTTTAGTCTTGCTTGTCAAGATTATCTTAATTTAAAAGTAACACAACTTCTGATTGGTTAAACCAGATGGTTTGGCCAATCAGAAGTTGTGTTATTTTCAAATTTAGAAAATTTTGGAGAATTAGACTGAGAGCGTTCTCTAAGAATGGTTGGTGAATACTGACACAGGTGTTTGGAAAGAGTATGATGTTTTATGAAACCATTATGCAAACCTCCAGATAAAAAGGAGTGATAGTATTCTAAATCCATTATTTCTCTTCCAAACCCTATGTTGTGGGTACTCATTAGAATCGTCTCGATGAGACGATTCTAATGAGTACCCATAACACAGGGTTTAGTGGAGAGTGATTAATTTTTTCAATTTTGAAATCAAAATCACTTCCTCTATCTGGAGCTCTGATTTCATGGTATCATTAAAAGCGGACATAAGTTCGCTGGCATAATTATCAATCAGAATTTGTAAATGACTCCTCAAGCCATTCTTATTTCTTAGATTTTTGTTTTCGTTATATAGCGGCCTAATATAGATTAGCTTATTTCACGCAAATTTCTCATATATTAAAGAAAATTTCCCTGAAATATACGAAAAAATGAATGAAATGTGTGCCAAAATGATCCTACAACCAACGCATGAATTACTGCATTCAGGAAAATTAATTGTGCGATTTTGATATCGAGCGCCAAAGTAAATTATGAATTACATTTGATTTGCGGACAAAAGAAGATCAAGATTAGGATCAATTGTGTATTGTGATGATGATGAAACATCAGCTGCAAATGTTAATGTTACAGCCCTCCCGAAACAAAAAAAAAAAAGAAACAGTGGGTAAACCTAGACCTGTATTCAATAACCATTCTTAGTTTCTTTCTTAGTCTAGATTTAGAAAGTGACGTAACTTCTCATTGGCTAAAACAAATGGTCTAGCCAAATTTAGAAAATTCTTGAGAATAAGACTAACAATGTTCTTAAGAATGGTTTGTGAGTACGAACCCTGGGTCCGTATTCACCAACCATTCTTAAGAACATTCTTAGACTTATTCTTCAAGATTTTCCACATTTGAAAGTAACACAACTTCTGATTGGCTAAACCATTTGCTTTAGCCAATCAGAAGTTGTGTTAGTTTCAAATCTGGAAAATTTTGGAGAAGAATACCAAGAATGTTCTTAAGAATGGTTGGTGAATACGGACCCTGATTTCGATCTGGTGCTAAGGTAGAGTGGTTCTTGGATATGCAGAAAATTTATGAAAAGGAAAACGTTTCGATACAAGTCAGCCTGCGCGGACTGAACAGGCTGATTTGGTTCGATACTGTTTGCAGACTTATTTAATCCCCTTTTCTCACAAAGCTTGGCTCACATATGAGTATATATGAATTTTACTGGAGTTGCCATCTTAGTCACGTGACTCTGAACATTATAATATTCTCCTTGCTGCACTGCAATGAAAAAAAAAGTTTTTTTTTTTTAAAATTTGGTGTCAAATTTTGGTTCTGTAGTGTCGCAGGATACAGATGAAAAGATTTAAGCAGTGCTGTAAAAAGGGGGGGGGGAAGGTTACTTCATTTGCAAAAAGTATTGACTCTGGTCAGCCTGCGCAGTACGCGCAGGCTGACCTGGGTGGAAACTTTTTGCTCCTGATAAATTTTCTGCGTGTCAAGGTATCAGTTTCCTTCATTATTCAGTCGTACAAGACGGATGTTATGGATCTATATTACTGTGATGAAGTGCTTGGTATATTTCATCACGGAGATGCATTAAGCCCCCTTTTGCCAGAGTACGGCTCATTTAAAACGTGCACAATAATCAATCAAAAGAGATCACATCGAGGCGAGCTAAACATGTAGGCAGTCAAACTCCTAGTTGTGTCATTCGTTGAACCTTTACAAAAAATAAGAAATCAAAAGTGACATCTGATACATTTACAACTTCTTTCAAGACACATTTTAATTTAGAGGGAATTGAAAAATTGGGAACGGGGCTTTTTTCGGAGTAGCTGAATGTGCTAGCTTTTCACCTACTTCTTGGTACTGATGAAGAATGAATAGATGATAATTTTCTATTAGTAAGAAATGTGGACATGTTTATTCAGCGGGCCCCCTGCTATTTGCTCACACTTTAATGAAACCATTATTAACAAGCTTTGCTACTGCTAATCGATACCTCGGGGCTGTGATTCATACCGTAGCAAAATAATGTAGTAGAGAATGATTCTTTTCTTGTGCTATTTCAGAAATGTAATATTTTCATAAGCGTTACACAACAACCCAATACTACTTTTCAACAAAATGAAAACAGTGTGGAAAAAGAGGCAATTGCACGTAGGGTTACTTTTCATTATTTTACTCCATATTGAGCCACAAAAGAGTTTCAATATTCTTTTTTGAAGACATTTCTTGTTAACCCTTCGACTGCTAAGCGCGACTCACTGACCTTTTGCGGACAGTGTAGATTAAGATATCAAGATCAGACTGCACAGAACATGCAGTCTGATCTTGGATCTACTCTGTCCGATAAAGAGATATTTCTGTTTTCTTTCTAGGGAAAAGAGCTTATTCTAAATATGAGCAACAATCTAAATTCAGAAAATAAAAACCCTTCTCCTGCCAAATAAGTGAAACGAAACTTTCAAGTCGATAGTAAAATACCCGAATAATGCTATTCCAAACTTAATATTTAAACAAAAATATCTCCTTATCGGACAGTGTAGATCCAAGATCAGACTGCACGTTCTGTGCAGTCTGATCTTGATCTATACTGTCCGCAAAAGGTCAGTGAGTTGCACTTAGCAGCCTAAGGGTTAAGGACATCGTAGATCGAGATCAAACTGCACAGGACGTACACTCGGATCCTAGATCTGGCACTGTCAAGTATGATATGAGAGTACTGCTTTAAGTTTCCAAAAAAAAAAAAATGGTCAACACTTCGAAAACAGCTTATATAAGTATGAGCCATGCTCTGGCAAAAGGGGGCTTAATGCATCTCCGTGATGCATTGTAACAATCGAGCCATCACATACATGTAGGTATGTATCCATAATAGTCACCTTCTTCAACAACTGACTGAATCATGAAGTAAACTGGTCCTTGGGCATACAAAAAATTGACCAATGGCTGACCCGGGTCGATATTTTTCGCAGATGCATTAAACTCCCTTTTCACAGAGCACTACTCAAATAATCTCGGCCTCTCTAAACGGCTGAAAATACAATGCTCTGTGAAAAAGGAGGTTTAATGCATCTGCAAAAAGTATCGACCCATGTCAGCCTAAGCAGTCTGTGCAGTCCGCGCAGGCTGACCTGGTTCAAAACTTTTTTTTCTATGGGTCAGTTTTCTGCGTGTCAAAGGACCAGTTGGGGGTCCTTACGATAAACATGTCTACATTTTTGACCAATCACCAATTTCTATTTATTCATTTGTTATCAGTACCAAAATGTAGGTCAAAAGCGAGTTACTCCGAAAAACAAGTAATTCCAAGGTTTTCCATGTTTGATTTTTTCCTCTCGACGTTGTGCACTAAAATTTTAACTTTTCCACCTAAATGCCTTGGGGGATATCACAAGCTAATGACAATCCTTGTGAAGAAGACGAGCATTCTAAAAGCGAAATAAAAATATGTGAGTCGTGCTCTTGCAAAAGGGGTTTAATGCATCTACCTGATGCATTATACCAAGCAAGTCATCACATAATTATGTGATGACTTGCTTGGTATAATGCATCATAGACATACATGTACATTAAAGTCCCTTTTGCCAGACATTATACCTATTTATTCATCGTCGACAAATGATACGGTTGGATTATTCAGAAATATGTAGAAACTTACATAAACAACAAACAATATTTTTTTGTATTTAAACTTTAATTAAGATAACACAAGGCACCCCACGGAAAGCCAGACAAACAATGAAACCACGCTGAAACCTCTCCTTGTTTGACCAAGCTATGAAAATGGTAGAGATGCAGGGGTGATAGAAATGTTTACAGGACAAGTAACGAAAATGAAAGTTGTCACATTGACAGGAAATCTCCTGTACTGCCAGACTAGTGGTAGCATAGCTGACAGTACTATTTCCTGTCATGTGACGAACCATATAGATGGCGAATGATGAAAGGCCAAACAAGCCAAGGAACAGCGTGGCCCTGAATCCTTTTACTCAGAAGCGGAAGAAGGAACAGTCCCTTCTTCACACTTCCTGTCGACCAAACCGTGGCTGCCCCTCAGTTTGAAAGCAGAACCAATCCTCTGTCTAGTTCTAGCCGTCTTACAGCGTTTGTCTAAAGCCTTCATGTTGGCCTTGACCTCTGCTTCATCAGGTATGTTCTTCTTGGCCATGTTTTGTTTGGTCTTCTCGACAAACAGCTGTTCTTGTTCGGCTTTCTTTTCCAGGCAGAGTTCTCTGAAAGACAAACGTGGTGGTATGTCAATGATAATGATCACAAACAAAAAACCTAATCCTAGTTAACAAAAAGCGGAATCCAGATTATATTTAGGATCAACCTAATTACTGTTTATGGTCAGTAAAGCTTAAACAACTAAACTGTTCTAGAAGAGTGTAAACCAAGGACGTGCCGGCCTATCTAAGTCTTCACTCTTTGAAAGGGACACAAGCAATTCCAGTTAAAGTAAGATAAGGATTTAGTTTAGTTTAAACCTACCTCTTTTACGTCGATTGTGAAACAAGTTTTTACAACTTATAACTTAAAATAATAATTCTCGATGATTGCTGCCTTGAAACAAACCTGAACTCGTGCCGTGATGAAGGGACCATGGGTTTCATTTAGGTAATAATTTGTAGTTTTGCATCTTAACTTACAAATTCTTAACGCCCTTTACATGTCTACGGCCTATAAATTGAATTCAATTTGGAATGAAATTCATAAAGTACCTCCTCCTGGCTGCCTCTTTGGCTGCTTCGCCCCTCTTCACCATCTCTTCCAGTCTTCGGAGGTTGACGAGCGTGGCCCTTTCTTCTGCAGATTTGAGGCTCTGTAAAGGGTTAATTTCAAAGAAACGTTAAGTTACCAAATCGTTGTGGGCTTGAACGATTACAATCATAAAGTTCATAAAGTTCATAAAGTAATCGAGGCCGCATGTACATAGTACATAAGCTAATTAGCTTCTACAGGCCCATTTGTATATCGTTTTCCCTGTTCTATGGTTGGTTACGGACTACAATTACACTATATTCACCATTATTTGATAATACTGAAATAGAGTATCCCTATCTTGTGATTGACACTTCATTTCATTTACACTAGTTATTTTTATAATATCATATACGTAAAAGAGAACTTTATTATTGACATTAAAAATTACTATGTATATACATATCAATCTTCAGTTATAACAGTCTGCATTGAACTTATTCATCGGCTTCCATAGTTTATTTAATCTGGATTTAAAGCTATTTAAACTTGGAGCTGTAACAATATCATCCGTCAAGCTATTCCAAAGATTTACCACTCTATTGCTAAAACTATGTTTTTTAACATCATGATTAAACCTTTTTTTGTAAAGTTTTAGGCAGTTACCTCTAGTTCCAGCAGCATCACGCCTTGTGCTAATTTCTTTTGACGTTTTGTCAATATTATTTAATAGTTTGAATGTTTGAATAAGATCAGCTCTCTCACGCCTATACTCTAAAGTGGGTAAACCTAATTTTACTAATCTTTCTTTGTATGAGAGGGTTTTTAATGATTGAACTAAACGTGTTGCTCGCCTTTGAACATTTTCTATAACAATTTTATCTTTTTTGAATTTCGGCGACCAAATAACAGATGCATATTCCAAGTGGGGTCTAACTAAAGATTTATATAAGGTAAGAAACATCTCTGGATCCATGAATGTAAAAGTTTTACTTATAATACCAAGATTTCTGTTTGCAAGTTTTACCTTGGTACTTATATGTTTACTGAAATTCAATTTTGTATCAAATATAACCCCAAGATCTTTCTCATAATCAACATTGTGGATTTTAGATAATGTATCGTTATTGTCTTTAATGAAATATTCACTAGATTCACTAGATTCTCCACTCCCAATATGAAGTATTTTACATTTCTTAGGATTAAAACTCATTTCCCATGTCTTGGACCATGCACAAGCACTAAAAATATTATCTTGCAATTTGTTTACATCTACAGCATCTTTTACTTCCAAATAGAGTTTTGTATCATCAGCAAATAATTTGATGGGACAATTAATCGTTTCCGGTAAATCATTAATGTATATCAAAAAAAGAAGAGGTCCCAAAACACTTCCTTGTGGGACACCACTCGTTACCGGGCGCCATGTAGATAGACTTCCGTTCACACTGACCCTTTGTGTTCTGTTTTGTAGAAAATCATCCAGCCATTTATAGATATTTCCTCTAATACCTATATGCCATATTTTTGTTAGCAGTCTTTGATGAGGAACTCTATCAAAAGCAGATTTAAAATCTAAGTAAATAATATCAATTTCTCTTTTGTCATCCAAACTATTAGTGAAGTCTTCTATGCATTCTAACAGCTGGGTAGTGCAAGATCTTCCTTTCCTAAAACCATGTTGATTAATATGCAGTAGATTATTTCCTTCCAAGTAATCCATAATTACATTACGAATTATACGTTCCATAACACGACAGCAGATTGAAGTTACACTGATTGGTCTGTAATTTTCAGGTTTGTGTTTTGGTCCTGATTTATGTATAGGGGTTATATTAGCAGATTTCCATTGCTTTGGGAGTTTCCCTTCAGCTATTGATTTTCTACATATAGAAAGAAATGGTTTAGAAATTGTATTTCTAGTTTCAAATATAAAGGATGGGTGTATTCCATCTGGCCCCTGTGATTTAGACGGGTTGATTTCTGCCATAGCCCTGAGTAATCCTTCCTCTGTAATATGTATATCCTCAATGATAGTGTTAATAGTTCTTGATGGTGTAGGTACAGGGAGTGTCTCATTAGTAAAGACTGACGAAAAATATCTATTAAATTCTTCTGCAATTTTCTTGTCGTCAGTACAGATATCACCTTCAATTTCAAGGGCATTTACTCTGGGCTGTATTTGTCTTTTTAACCTAACATGTTTCCAGAACATTTTTGGATCACTTTTGATTTTTTTAGCTATCTCTCTTTCTTGTAGGTACTTTTGTTTTTTAATTAAGAGGGTAACTTTGTTTCTTGCTGTCTTATACTCGTTATAAGTTATATGATTTTTACAATGTAGATATTTCTTCCATTTTCTTCTTTTGTTTATTGTTATGATTTGGTAATAAATGTGTTTTTATTTAATAGGGAAGATGAAGAAGGAAATATGACCTGTACATTATGTAATACAAATATAATATTTATACGGAAGCAAAGTAATATGAAAAGAAATTACATGCGGCTATATCCCGTAAACTATTCACCTCAATATCTTGCGTTTTCAGATTTTTGTGTCTCTCGATTTGAGTAAAAAAGACCAATAATAAAGAAGGAAGAAAAAAAAAAAAAAAAAAAAATTAAATTACATTAAATATGCGTATACTTACATCGACAAACTTGTGCTTCATTGGAGGGGGTGCTCTCAATGCTGGATTGAGGTCAACCTCGAATGCAACACCACCAGTGGCAGTCTTCAGGTTGGCTAACCCGTCTGAAATATATCCAGGGTGCGTATTCGCCAGCCATTCTTAAGAACGTTCTCAATCTTTTTCTCTATAATTTTCCCAATTTGAAAGTAGTACACTCTCTGATTGGCTATACCGAATGGTTTAGGGCTAAACCAAATGGTTTAGCCCATCAGAAGTTGTATTACATTCAAATTTGAAAAATCTTGGAGAAGAAGACTAAGAATGTACCTAGTTTGGTGAATACGGATCTAGAATTTATTGTACATATTATTGGGAGAAAATTTGCAGATCTAGTTTAATAAGGATCGAATTGTTCACACTAAATAATTAAAAGGGGATAAAAATAATGATAAACAAGTTTGAAGAAGTTAGATTCCAGCTCAGCATTAGGTTTCTAATTTGAGACAACATTTTACCTCCACAAGGACCGGAGTTTGTCTTCCCAGACTCTTTTCTGTCCTTTTTCTTTTTCCTAAATTTTCTCTTCTTGCGAAAGATCCAAGAAAAGCATCCCATTTTGACAGAGCTGTCTAAAAAGCGTCTACACCGCTCGAATGAACGAAGACGTTATAAAGTTATCTGTGACGTCACCTAGACACAACGTCAACCCGCTGGTTTCTGTTCGTTTTTAACGTTTTGATACGTTTTGACGTGTGAAGTGGAACCATGTAAATAGTTGAACGCTGAAGGTAACTATGAAAAGATGCGCACGCAACATTTTGCAGTTTCCGGTAATCTTTCATCATTTCGGTGGAGGGGGGGGGCGAGATGTTTTCAAATCGCTTCTACCCTCTTAAATTTTCTTTTTTGGCCAGACTTGTACAGTCAGATGCAAATAAAAAGGGAAGCCTTATTTGTCCGTATTCACCAACCAATCTTGAATCATTCAAAGTTTAATTTTAGATTTAGAAAATAACACAACTTCTGATTCGCTAAACCAATGGATTCAGCCAATCAGAATTTGTGCTATTTTCAAATTTACAAGATTCTTGAGAATACGACACACGCAGGCTGACCAGCGTCGAAACGTTTTGCTATTTGTCAATATTCTGCATGGCAAACGACCTTTCTACCTCGTGATTAAGTCGGTTGTTAGACAAAATAGATTTTACAGACTCAAAATTATGTGATGTTTTGCTTGGTATAAAGCATTACGGAGATAACTTAACCCTTTTCCAAACGACAAATTTTGGACTGGTCCAAATTGAAAGAGTTTGCAGACGACAATTTTAAATTTGATGAAAATGGCAGAAAGTTATCAAATAGGGTAGAAAACACTGTGGGAAAACGAGCAATTTCTCCTTTTCCCACAGTGTTTTCAAAAGACTTGTCCTGCAGACACGTGAAAACTAGGGCTTGTTTGGGAAAGGGTTAAACTCTCTTTTGCAAGAACAACCGCTCATGGTATTAGTAATTCGTCCAATCTCATGGGGTTCGTTTGCATTTTGACACTGAGTGGAATTTTAAAAGCGTGATGTATGGAGTTGTGTAAACAAAGATAAATGCTGATAAGTAATGTGTTTAACTCTACCAGACTACAAAATTTTAGACTTGTCCAAATTGAAAGCACTTGCAGGGGTTATATTAATTGTAGATCAAATCAATGCGATTTGCTTAGTATAGGACAGAAAACATTATTGGATAAGGAGAAAATGCTGGTTACAAGCATTCTCTTCTTTCCCACAATGTTTTCAAAAGCGTTGTTCTTCAGTGTCGTTAAAACTAAGGAGTGCATGGTAAATGGTGAACTTCACTACTGTATGGTTGTAAACCATGCAAAGTTCCAATTTGTAATTCTAGATGTTACTATGAAAGATTCCCCCCCCCTCCCATAAATCTCAAAATTCGGATGAGGATTTATTCCTAGACCGCATCCTACGGAGGAATTCTATTTGAGCTGTGATCTGTGAATAGGGGGCTTGATACATCTGCAACAAGTATTGATTGAGGTCAGCCTGCACAGTCCGCGCAAGCTGACCCGGACCGAAACGTATTGCTATTGGTCAATTTTCTGCACGTATTAATCGAACAGATTGACCCGAAATTGACCTCTATGTAAAGAATAATTACAGAGTGAATATTTATATCATCGTGTATAATCGGACGGGAAGGATCTATTAACTGTAAATGTTGGTTTTGACCCTTTTACTGCCATAGTGAGAGTAAGGAGCTTCTGCGGATGATATGGATCAAGATCAGACTTCAAAAACGTGCATCTTAGATCAGTGTCATCCGCCACGTATTATAGCAATTAAAACCGACACAATCATGTTTATTTCAGGTATTTTAAGTATTCTTCAAAGATACGATAAATCTGTTAGCCGCATAAAGAGTTGAAAATCGTTCACATAATTCCGTATTTAGACGACAATAGCCGAAGCTAAGTTTGGAAAGTAATTCAAGCGTGTAATATGTGATAATAGAGGTCATTTATTGCATGTCAGTTTGTTCAAGTAATAAACGATTGTTTGATTGATTGATTGTATGGTGTTTAACGCCGTTTTCAACATTATTTCAGTTATATCACGGCGGCCAGTGCACCTATCCATGCTTTCCTGGAGTTTCTTTTACCAGTACTCCGCAAAATATTCTTTCCAAGCCACTGGCTGCTTTCCCACATAACCATCGTCGAAACAATGGTCAGCAGTGATAGAGGAATGAATACTGTCGCGATGACTATCATCAATCCTCGGAAAGAAATTGGCCAAGCCGGGGATTGAACCAGCGACCTCCTGTTCTCAAGTCCTGTACGCAACCGACTGAGCTACGGGGGCTTGGCATATGATTCAGTCAGTTGTTCGACAAACTGGACTTTATGGAGCCATGACCATATGCTGGTTTGCTTGGTATCGTGCATCACGGGGATACAATGAACTCACCTTTGACAGTTAGTTTTTGGAGCAAGAATTGGTGTAAACTACAATTTTAAAATTGGAAATCAAGCCATGGAAATAACGGACAAATATCATCATCTCGGGCTCACATTTTCAAGTAACGGTTCTTTCCTCAACGCAAGAAAACACACCGTAGAACAGGCGAACAAAGCCATGCACTTTCTCTACACCAAAATAAATACATGTAATACCGACCTTCCGCTAGACTTGGCATTGAAGCTGTTTGATCATACTGTTCTACCTATCCTTACCTACGGATCAGAGATTTTTGGTTACGAAAATTTGGAAATCATCGAGCGAGTACATAATAACCTTTTACGGAAAATTACCAACACCAGAAAGTCAACACCAATGTCTTTTCTCTTGGGTGAACTCGGAAGATATCCAATTTCTATGATTATTGAAAGCCGCATGGTTGCATTTTGGAATCGACTCGTTTCTGGTAAGGAAGATAAAATATCTTTAAAAATCTATAAATACATGATGAATCAACAGGATAGTAACTTCAAGTGGTCAAACAAAATCAAAGAAACTCTTTATAAAGTTGGCAGAGCAGACTTATGGCAAAATCAATTCCAAATTAACCAAAATAATTTACATAATAAAACAAACATTAATGGACCAATTTAAGCAGCAATGGCAACAATGGCATGCGCAACTTCAATTAAGTAATAAAAACATGAATTATTCAAGCTTTAAAGAAAACCACGAACTCGAATATTATATAAAAACGCTAAATAAGGACGAATACTTACCTCTCCTGAAATTTCGAACTGCAAATCACCATCTACCAATAGAGATCGGCAGATACGACGGGACCCCTCTAAATGATAGGATATGCAATCTATGCAATCTTGAAAAAATTGGCTCTGAAAAACACTATGGTCTAAACACCGTCATCACACATAAACAGGCAAACACCGATTTGCAACAGCCAGACGGGGACGCTTTATTAAGCAGCACAGACAACCCATACAAAAAATGTTATATATACCACAATCTTACATAAACTCAATACAAAACGGAATAGAATTTCCTAATATGGATACTGGCCGTCCACGTAAAACCCCTCAGTGAGAGGAACCGTGTATCCGCAACATGCACGAAACAACGTAGTGTTTCTCAGACCATCCATAGGAAATCAGGGTTGGCGGATTTCAACCCACTACATCCGTTTTACCCCCTAAACATTTATCAGCTAGAGACGATATCTCAAAACCTTAAGCAATTCGAATGGCATTGGGAATTTGCTGCCTGTATGTCGGACGTCTGACGTGGAATTGACCGAATACACCCCAATACATCATGAAAATACCGCCACTTCGTTCTTTATGCGCACGAAGACACACAATACATATGTGTGCATTAACCATGTTAAGACAAACATTCTCCGCTGTACTACGTACCGCGGAGAATTTATAATTCTAGAGTGTCCATATTTTCAGAATGAAAGACAGTTGTATTTGGCAAACACTGATAAAAATTTCAAAGTTTTAATGTCAACTCATCCCGACACAAAACTAAAAAATCTTTGCAAATTTGTATCGGTTATCATGAAATCGTTTAATAGATAATATACATGTATGCCTCCGTATTTAATTACATTTAATTCAATTTAAATATATTAACTTATTTTATATTTCTGATGTCTGTAAACTCTACTGTGCAGATATTGCAATTTTAGTTACTTACGACTTTGACCAAAGCATTGCCAGACAAATACCGTAACTGTAAATAAGTGCATTGAAACTTTCAAGTCATAGGTAAAAACCTTAATTCTGCTATTTTAAAGGCTTTTATACGGGTTATTATCACTTCAATTCAACGGATAGTGTAGATTCAGGATCAGACTGCGCGCTCTGCGCGGTCTGACCTTGATCTACATGTATACTGTCCATCAAAGGTCAATAAGTCGTGCTTGATAGCTTGGTAGCCAGTGATTTAATATTTTTTGCAGTCTTTAAACGACAAGAAACTCTTTCCCATCTGATATAACTCAGTTTAACGGACTGCGTTTATCAACTATCATGCTGCACTTTGAGTGCGGTTTGATCTAGATCTACACATTTCGCAATTTAGAATACCCTCTGTCTAGTAAATCTCTGTATTTCATGTAAGGGTGACTGTAGCCTGAACGGCGTTGTAGTTCGGCTTTTTTTTTTTTTGAAATACTGTGGAACGTGTCATTGTGGAAAATGTAAAACGTACATTTTAGAACATAAGGATTTCTTTCTAAACTTTTATCTTAGCCCTTATCCTGCAAAATATCTTAAATGAAACTTCCAAGCCGATGGTAAAAACCAATATATTGTTATTTCAAATTTGTGGAGGTTGGAGAAATATCTCCTTATTGGATAGTGTAGATCTAAGATCAGACTGCACATTCTGTGGGTCTGATCTTGATCTACACTGTCCATAAAAGGTCAGTGAGTCGTGATTAGCAGTCTAAGGGTTAATGTGTGTTATCTACCAATATCCCCATGATCGAAGTACTACCTTAAGTTACGTTTTCCATAAATTGCATTTTCTTTTAACAATTCTAAATTGTATTGTTGACTCCCATAAATCTTTATTCATGTACGCTCTGAATTACACGTGTAATTAATACTTCTTTTGCCATTGCAGTGCATTGCTTGGCATATTCATGATTCTTAACCCCTGACCTGCCATAACCCAAACATTGCTTTTTTTATACCTCCATGTCGGTCAGTGTAAATTTAGGATCAGACTGCATGTTCTGTGCGGCCGGATCTTTACCTACACTGTCCGCAAGGGGTCAGTGAGTCGCGCTTGGCAGCACAAGGGTTAAACTACATATATTTATGGTTCTAGCTTAAGAACAGGATTGGGGATAGATATATCATCTTGATATTATACATATTCTTCTAAGAAGGTATCTAGATCCATTCTCGCACCAAATTACTGTTTGTTTTGCGAGGCGTCCGAACAGCACGACACAACTGTCTGTGATTGGGCGCTTCGGGCACAAACATAAGATCAGCCTGTAGTTTTGTGGGGCACGACTCAAATACTCGTACACTCCTCTTGAAGAACGTGCGGTTACGTTTCTTACGATAAAATATTACGTAAGAAACCTTAGGTTTATCTGCTGTTTTTATTGAACATATTCCTGTAAAGTAAATAATTTCTTTCATCTGTAAATTAAATGTATGTAGTCTTATCATACTGTATTATGCACAAGTCATTTAAATAACTATTCTCTAACTCTTTACCAAACAACCCCTGGTTTTCACGACCTCGAGAAAGAAGCCTTTTGAAGGCAGTGTGGAAAAGGAGAAAATGCTGGTAACCAGCGTTTTCTCCTTTTCCTACAATGTTCTCTACCCTTCCCAAAACAGATTTAAATTTTTGAGTCACATCTATACTGTCATCTGCAAATCCTTATCAAACTGGACGAGTCTAAAATTTCGTCGTTTGGTCGTTTGGTAAAGAGTTAAGCACAAGTCATATAAATAATTTCTAGTCGTGTATCCGTGTGGTTTTCCATATTGTGATCAGGATGTGTTTTGTGATTCGGCAGACCGCGAAATTAAAAGCATATACCTGATCATTAGTGTGGCATACACTGTTGTTTTAATATCTGAATGTGGATACTTTCCTACCACAATGTATCTTACCTGCTGAATTTAATCCGCAATCGCCTTTTCCCATGACCTCTGCATTACTCCAAGCATATTAACGGATCACGTCAGAAGGACCAGTCAATAGTATGTAATTCAAAAACATGCACGTGAACTGTGTGGGGCAGTACTTAACCCCCTCAACATACACGCTTTTCATAATTCCTTCCTTTCTCCCATTCTCAACCTGACATTTATATATTTTTTTAATTAGATTGTATATATTTCCACATGTTGTACCTCTGTACCTGAGTGTAAATAAAGTTTGTTGTTGTTGTTGACAGAGCATGGCTATTTTAGCATTTCCGGCGCAGTGTTTGAGCTGTGTCACGACATACACTTTATGTATAAGTCAAGGCAAGGTTTCGACGACAATTGCAACAACCACCACAACCACTTATAAAATTACGAAATTTAATGAAACGATTTGAATTAACAAAGATAAACAAAAAAGATATAAAGCAAATTGGCGACTTCAATTATAGTTTAACCCTTTACCAAACAATCCCGGGTTTTCACGACCCTGAGAAAGAAGTCTTTTGAAAACATTGTGGGAAAAGGAGAAAATGCTGGTAACCAGCATTTTCTCCTTTTCCCACAATATTTTCTACCATTCAAAAAACAAATTCCAATTTCTGCGTGACAGTTATTTTGTCCTCTGCAAATGCTTTCAATTTGGACGAGTCTAAAATTTTGTCGTTTGGTAAAGCGTTAACTATTATTTTTCTCTATCAGCCACTGGAACTTTGACCGACTATATTTCAACACATTCTCAGCCTCAAACACATATCCATACTTTTAAATTGTATGAATCAAGTTTCCGTGCGATTTGATCACCGAAATTTTATTTTCTTTTTGGCCGCTTTTTGGCCTTAAATGAAATTTCTAAAGTAGGAAGTTTTCCCAATCCACCCAAGAGATTAACCTTTAGCTGTTATCTTGAACGTTCTGATAATTGTTTAATCTTTCTAGAACCACTTTACTGTACTTCAGAAAACTTTGCGTCGCTAATATCAGCGCTAATTATAACTGAACCAATCCAAGATGTATGTCAAAAGAGTCGGACGTTCCTTCCTTCAAATCGATGAAAACACACCGTACGATAATTATTTGCGTAAGTCTAGTTCCGTATTTTAAAAATCTTGAAATCAGGTTTTTGATTGGTTAATAAAAAGGCTACAGAGAGTGACCTAAAATAGTTCGCTCTCGGGGACAGTATTAACCATCTATTCCTAAGAATATTCTTAGCTTAATTCTGGATTTAGAGAGTAATACAACCTCTGATTGGCTAAACCATTTGGTTTAGCCATTCAGAAGTTAATTTAAATGTACTTTCGGATTTAGAAAATTCTTGAGAATAAGACTAAGAATGTTCTTAAGAATAGTAGGTGAATACTGCCCCAGGTCTTCGCGAACACTAGAGTAGACTTTTTTCGGACTGCATTCTAAGTTTGCCTGACAGTATCTTTGCAAAGGAGGCAAGAGGCTTGTACTCACCAGTTAAATATTTTCGAAACCAAAAAATTTTGGATTTAGCCAAATTCATGAATTTATAGAAGACAAATAATATTAAAAATTGAAATTTGTTTCTGGGAGGGTAGAATAATTTGTGGGAAAAGGAGAAAATGCTGGTTACAAGTTGTTTTTCCTTTTCTTATCACAGTGTTTATCCAATGGCGTTACAGCACGGGATATATAAAAATAATAAACCCATTAAAGGGGTCAGAAACAAACGCTAAAACATATTAAAGAATCTAGCTTGAAATTTTGTGCCCTTCAAACACTCAATTGTAATTGGTAAATTGTCAAATGTTCATTTTCTTTTTAATATGGCCCCGGTTTAGCGAGGTTGATGCCTCAATGAGGCTAAAATGGACAGTGAAATGCGTAAAGCGCATGCGTATATGACGGTGTGTGGTTCCAGTCTAAACGATCATTGTAAGCGGCTTTAAGAAGCAAATGAGCTAACAACTAAAAGAAGAAATATCTTTAAAAAGATAGACGGCGTAAACTTGCATGCAAAAATGCCGAGGCTCTTAGAATAAGAATGTATACATTTTTGACCACAGGGTCCCTTAGAATAAACATGTCTACATATTTGATCAATCACAAATTTCTATGTATTCATGTTTTATCAGTACCAAAAAGTAGGTCAAAAGCAAGCTACACCGAAAAAAGTAACTCCAACGATTTTCTTTACTTGCTTTTTTTCTTCCTCGACGCCAAAAAAGAATATAGCTTTGCCAGAGAATAGCTTGGAGTCTCCATGGCTCAGTGCATATCGGACCCGTTCTCACATGTCATTTTCGCATGATATCAGCCAAATTTCAAACTAACGTAATTTCTGATTGGCAAAAACAAATGCCAACCAATCAATCAGAAATTGCGTTACTTTCTCAACCTAGGATAAAAGTAACGAGGCAACTTAAAATGGTTGGTGAATAAGGGTCCGTTTTGTGATCAATAGATCCCGGTTTGATTTTCTCCCTAGGCACTAGTATTTTGTCAGAATGTTCCTGGGCAAGGCATTGCAGGTCGTCGATATCCAGTCATTTACTAAAGAACCACGAAATATATGTATATGGTTTGGTGGATATTTCTCCGTGATGTGATTAAAACACTTTTCAAAGGCGGGGCAAACCCCAATAGAACACTCAGAATAGTAGCAGGACAAGCCTGATTTTAAAATTTAAATGCCCAAGATTCAAAACACCCGCCAATGTTGTTTTACATTAAAGGAATACTGTCTCAAACACTCCTCATATTACCAATGCCACGCTCCTCTGAAACCCTATATCACACAATCCCGTGTTACGACGACCCTGTGCCGAGCCCTGGTAGCTCAGTCGGTGGCATACAGAACTTGAGAACCGGGAGTCGCTGGTTCGATCCCCGGCTTGGCCAATTTCTTTCCGAGGATTGATGATAGTCATTGCGACAGGAATCATTACTCTCTCACCGCTGACCATTGTTTTGACGATGGTTATGTGGGAAAGTAGCCAATAGCTGGAAAGAATATTGTGCGTAGTACTGGCAAAAGAAACTAGGAAAGCTTTTTTTTGAGGGGAGGGATATCTCCTTTCGGATATTGTATGTCCAACATTAGACTGCACGTTCTGTGCAGTCTGATCTTGATCTACACTGTCCACAAAAGGTCCTCGAGTCATGCTTAGCGGCCTATGGGTTAAAAGTTTTCATGATTGAAAATGTTGGCAGGCGACAAATTAAATGTTGCCTAAAGGAGGATCTCTATCTTTGATGGGTAGGAAACATTGTCGGAAATTAAAAAAAAAAAAAAAAAAATCTGGTCATCAGCATTTTATCCTTTCTTTTTTTTCCACACAAATGTTTACCTCGAAGTTGTTATATCAAGAAATTGTTTTGCTAAGGGTCATAAATAGGTCGAGACGTAGCTTTCTGCATTAGACCTTCAAATTAGTTCCATTTAAACGAAACAACTTGTTTCACCATGGTAGACCCTACTGATAAGAACGTGACACATATTCCAACGTACAAATTTGAGGCATGCTCTGTGAAAAGGGGGCTTAATGCATCTGCAAAAAGTATCGGCTCAGGTCAGCCTGCGCAGTCCGCGCAGGCTGACCTGAGCCGAAACTTTTTGCCATTTGTCATTTTTTAACATGTCAAAGGGCCATTCTACCTCCGAATCCAGTCAATTGGTAGACTGAATAACAATACTTTTATTTCCATGCTCTTTTATCATTAATTACTTTTACAAGATTCAGCTGCTGATTTATAACAAATATCCCAGGATACGATCCGAGCGATCCGAAGACTACACGAAACTAGCTATAAACTGTAATTTTTAAATACGTTTTAAAAATTATGTGTTTTATGGCAAAATCCGCAACTAAATCTTTCCACTCATGTAGAATATGTAGAATATTTTATGCATTTTGTTTTTAATTAGATATGGTAGTCTCTTATAATTCTATATAGAATAGTCATGTACATGTACTTCCATGTCTTTTATATCAGTTTTAAATATTGTTGTACATGAATGAGAAAAAATAAAATAAAACTGAAAAGATTTAATGGATCCATAATTATGAGATGACTTGCTTGGTATCATGCATCACGGAGATGCATTAAGCCCCCTTTTGCCAATGCCTGGCTCATGTGTTTGCTTCCTGTCAAAGAACGTTGACTAAAGAATCAGTGTCCTGTCAATCAACTATTTAAACCCTTTTCCAAACGATCACGGGTTTTAGAGACCCTGACGAAAAAGCCTTTTGAAAACGTCTTGGGAAAAGGAGAAAATGCTGGTATCCAGCATTTTATCCTTTTCCTTTTCCTACAATGTTTTCTGCCACTTCAAAGATTGAAATCATCATTTTGGCCACATTTAATTTGTCGTCTGCAAATGCTTTCAATTTGGACAAGTCTAAAGTTTTGTCGTTTGGTAAAGATTTAAATGGTAGGTACGCCTTTCAGAGAGCTCTGCGGACTGTCGGGTTTAACATTAGATTGCGCTTTATCAAAACAAAACTAAAAATAAAATTTCTCATCGCTTAAAATTTTATGAACTGGGTTTATATTCACCAACTATTCTTCACGAATATTTTTAGTCTTGCTTGTCAAGATTATCTTAATTTAAAAGTAACACAACTTCTGACTGGCTAAACCAGATGGTTTGGCCAATCTGAAGTTGTGTTACTTTCAAATTTAGAACATTTTGGAGAATTAGACTGAGAGCGTTCTCTAAGAATGGTTGGTGAATACGGACACAGATGTTTGTAAAGAGTATG
Source organism: Tridacna gigas (assembly GCA_945859785.2). NCBI lineage: Eukaryota > Metazoa > Mollusca > Bivalvia > Cardiida > Cardiidae > Tridacna > Tridacna gigas. Next base: position 4,970,155 of record OX244043.2, on the reverse strand, counting down.
ATGTTTTATGAAACCATTATGCAAACCTCCAGATAAAAAGGGGTGATAGTATCTACATCCATTATTTCTCTTCCAAACCCTATGTTTTGGTTACTCATTAGAATCGTCTCGATGAGACGATTCTAATGAGTACCCATAACACAGGGTTTAGTGAAGAGTGATTAATATTTTCAATTTTGAAATCAAAATCACTTCCTCTATCTGGAGCTCTGATTTTATGGTATCATTAAAAGCGGACATAAGTTCGCTGGCATAATTATGAATCAGAATTTCTAAATGACTCCTCAAGCCATTCTTATTTCTTGGATTTTTTTTTTTTTTTTTCGTTATACAGCGGCCTAATATAGATTAGCTTATTTCACACCAATTTCGCATATATTAAAGAAAATTTCCCTGAAATATACGAAAAAATGAACGAAATATGTACCAAAATGATCCTACAACCACTGCATGAATAACTGCATTCAGAAAAATTAATTGCGCGATTTTGATATCGAGCGCCAGAGTAAATTTTGAATTACGTTTGATTTGCGGACAAAAGAAGATCAAGATTAGGATGAATTGTGTATTGTGATGATGATGAAACATCAGCTGCAAATGTTAATGTTACAGCCCTCCCGAAACAGAAAAAAAAAACCAAAAAAAAACAGTGGGTAAACCTGGGCCTGTATTCAATAACCGTTCTTAGTTTCTTTCTTAGTCTAGATTTAGAAAGTGACGTAACTTCTGATTGGCTAAAACAAATGGTTTAGCCAAATTTAGAAAATTCTTGAGAATAAGACTAACAATGTTCTTAAGAATGGTTTGTGAGTACGGACCCTGGGTCCGTATTCACCAACCATTCTTAAGAACATTCTTAGACTTATTCTTCAAGATTTTTCACATTTGAAAGTAACACAACTTCTGATTGGCTAAACCATTAGGTTTAGCCAATCAGAAGTTGTGTTACTTTCAAATCTGGAAAAGTTTGGAGAACAAGACCAAGAATGTTCTTAAGAATGGTTGGTGAATACGGACCCTGATTTCGATCTGGTGCTAAGGTAGAGTGGTTCTTGAATATACGGAAAATTTATGAAGAGGAAAACGTTTCGATACAAGTCAGCCTGCGCGGACTGAACAGGCTGATTTGGTTCGATACTTTTTGCAGACTTATTTAATCCCCTTTTCTCACAAAGCTTGGCTCACATATGAGTATATATAAATTCTATTGGAGTTGCCATCTTAGTCACGTGACTCTGAACATTATAATGTTCTCCTTCCTGCACTGCAATGAAAAAAAAAGTTTTTTTTTTTTAAAATTTGGTGTCAAATTTTGGTTCTGTAGTGTCTCAGGATACAGATGAAAGGATTTAAGCAGTGCTGTAAAAAAAAGGGGGGCTTACTTCATTTGCAAAAAGTATTGACTCTGGTCAGCCTGCGCAGTACCCGCAGGCTGACCTGGGTCGAAACTTTTTACTGCTGATAAATTTTCTGCGTGTCACTGTATCAGTTTCCTTCATTATTCAGTGGTACAAGACGGATGTTATAGGTCTATATTACTGTGATGACTTGCTTGGTATAATTCATAACGGAGATGCATTAAGCCCCCTTTTGCCAGAGCACGGCTCATTGAAAAGTGCCCAATAATCAATCAAAAGAGATCACATCGAGGCGAGCTAAACTTGTAGGCAATCAAACTCCTAGTTGTGTCATTCGTTGAACCTTTACAAACAATAAGAAATCAAAAGTGACATCTGATACATTTACAACCCCTTTCAAGACACATTTTAATTTAGAGGGAATTGAAAAATTGGGAACGGGGCTTTTTTCGGAGTTGCTGAATGTGCTAGCTTTTTACCTACTTCTTGGTACTGATGAAGAATGAATAGATGATAATTTTCTATTGGTTAAAAATGTGGACATGTTTATTCAGCGGGCCCCTGCTATTTGCTCACACTTTAATGAAACCATTATTAACAAGCTTTGCTACTGCTAATCGATACCTCGGGGCTGTGATTCATACCGTAGCAAAATAATGTAGTAGAGAATGATTCTTTTCTTGTGCTATTTCAGAAATGTAATATTTTCATAAGCGTTACACAACAACCCAATACTACTTTTCAACAAAATGAAAACAGTGTGGAAAAAGAGTCAATTGCACGTAGGGTTACTTTTCATTATTTTACTCCATATTGAGCCACAAAAGAGTTTCAATATTCTTTTTTGAAGACATTTCTTGTTAACCCTTCGACTGCTAAGCGCGACTCACTGACCTTTTGCGGACAGTGTAGATTAAGATATCAAGATCAGACTGCACAGAACATGCAGTCTGATCTTGGATCTACTCTGTCCGATAAAGAGATATTTCTGTTTTCTGTCTAGGGAAAAGAGCTTATTCTAAATATGAGCAACAATCTAAATTCAGAAAATAAAAACCCTTCTCCTGCCAAATAAGTGAAACGAAACTTTCAAGTCGATAGTAAAATACCCGAATAATGCTATTCCAAACTTAATTTTTAAACAAAAATATCTCCTTATCGGACAGTGTAGATCCAAGATCAGACTGCACGTTCTGTGCAGTCTGATCTTGATCTATACTGTCCGCAAAAGGTCAGTGAGTTGCACTTAGCAGCCTAAGGGTTAAGGACATCGTAGATCGAGATCAAACTGCACAGGACGTACACTCGGATCCTAGATCTGGCACTGTCAAGTATGATATGAGAGTACTGCTTTAAGTTTCCAAAAAAAAAAAAAAAAAGGTCAACACTTCGAAAACAGCTTATATAAGTATGAGCCATGCTCTGGCAAAAGGGGGCTTAACGCATCTCCGTGATGCATTGTAACAATCGAGCCATCACATACATGTAGGTATGTATCCATAATAGTCACCTTCTTCAACAAATCTCGGCTTCTCTAAACGGCTGAAAATACAATGCTCTGTGAAAAAGGAGGTTTAATGCATCTGCAAAAAGTATCTACCCATGTCAGCCTGTGCAGTCTGTGCAGTCCGCGCAGGCTGACCTGGTTCAAAACTTTGTATTCTATGGGTCAGGTTTCTGCATGTCAAAGGACAAGTTGGGGGTCCTTACGATAAACATGTCTGTATTTTTTACCAATCACCAATTTCTATTTATTCATTTGTTATCAGTACCAAACAGTAGGTCAAAAGCGAGTTACTCCGAAAAAAAAGTAACTCCAAGGTTTTCCATGTTTGATTTTTCCCTCTCGACGTTGTGCACTAAAATTTTTTAACTTTTCCACCTAAATGCCTTGGGGGAAATCACAAGTTAATGACAATCCTTGTGAAGAAGACGAGCATTCTAAAAGCGAAATAAAGATATGTGAGTCGTGCTCTGGCAAGAGGGGTTTAATTCATCTACCTGATGCATTATACCAAGCAAGTCATCACATAATTATGTGATGACTTGCTTGGTATAATGCATCATAGACATACATGTACATTAAAGTCCCTTTTGCCAGACATTATACCTATTTATTCATCGTCGACAAATGATACGGTTGGATTATTCAGAAATATGTAGAAACTTACATAAACAACAAACCATATTTTTTTGTATTTAAACTTTAATTAAGATAACACAAGGCACCCCACGGAAAGCCAGACAAACAATGAAACCACGCTGAAACCTCTCCTTGTTTGACCAAGCTATGAAAATGGTAGAGATGCAGGGGTGATAGAAATGTTTACAGGACAAGTAACGAAAATGAAAGTTGTCACATTGACAGGAAATCTCCTGTACTGCCAGACTAGTGGTAGCATAGCTGACAGTACTATTTCCTGTCATGTGACGAACCATATAGATGGCGAATGATGAAATGCCAAACAAGCCAAGGAACAGCGTGGCCCTGAATCCTTTTACTCAGAAGCGGAAGAAGGAACAGTCCCTTCTTCACACTTCCTGTCGACCAAACCGTGGCTGCCCCTCAGTTTGAAAGCAGAACCAATCCTCTGTCTAGTTCTAGCCGTCTTACAGCGTTTGTCTAAAGCCTTCATGTTGGCCTTGACCTCTGCTTCATCAGGTATGTTCTTCTCGGCCATGTTTTGTTTGGTCTTCTCGACAAACAGCTGTTCTTGTTCGGCTTTCTTTTCCAGGCAGAGTTCTCTGAAAGACAAACGTGGTGGTATGTCAATGATAATGATCACAAACAAAAAACCTAATCCTAGTTAACAAAAAGCGGAATCCAGATTATATTTAGGATCAACCTAATTACTGTTTATGGTCAGTAAAGCTTAAACAACTAAACTGTTCTAGAAGAGTGTAAACCAAGGACGTGCCGGCCTATCTAAGTCTTCACTCTTTGAAAGGGACACAAACAATTCCAGTTAAAGTAAGATAAGGATTTAGTTTAGTTTAAACCTACCTGTTTTACATCGATTGTGAAACAAGTTTTTACAACTTATAATAATCATTCTCGATGATTGCTGCCTTGAACCTGAACTCGTGCCGTGATGAAGGGACCATGGGTTTCATTTAGGTAATAATTTGCAGTTTTGAATCTTAACTTACAAATTCTTAACGCCCTTTACATGTCTACGGCCTATAAATCGAATTCAATTTGGAATGAAATTCATAAAGTACCTTCTCCTGGCTCCCTCTTTGGCTGCTTCGCCCCTCTTCACCATCTCTTCCGAACTTCGGAGGCTGACGAGCGTGGCCCTTTCTTCTGCAGATTTGAGGCTCTGTAAAGGGTTAATTTCAAAGGAACGTTAAGTTACCACATCGTTGTGGGCTTGAAAGATTACAATGTTTATTGTTATGATTTGGTAATAAATGTGTTTTTATATGTACAACAGCTTTATTTAATAGGGAAGATGAAGAGGGAACTATGACCTGTACTTTATGTAATACAAATATAATCTTTATAACGAAGTAAAGTAATATGAAAAGAAATTACATGTGGCTATATCCCGTAAACTATTCACGTCAATATCTTGCGTTTTCAGATTTTTGTGTCTCTCTGGATTTGAGTAAAAAAGACCAATAATAAAGAAGGAAAAAAAAAAAAAAAAAAAACATTAAATTACATTAAATATGCGTATACTTACATCGACAAACTTGTGCTTCATTGGAGGGGGTGCTCTCAATGCTGGATTGAGGTCAACCTCGAATGCAACACCACCAGTGGAAGTCTTCCGGTCGGTTAACCCGTCTGAAATATATCCAGGGTGCGTATTCAGCAGCCATTCTTAAGAACGTTCTCAATCTTTTTCTCCATAATTTTCCCAATTTGAAAGTAATACACTCTCTGATTGGCTATACCAAATGGTTTAGGGCTAAACCAAATAGTTTAGCCCATCAGAAGTTGTATTACTTTCAAATTTGAAAAATCTTGGAGAAGAAGACTAAGAATGTACCTAGGGATGTTTGGTGAATACGGATCTAGAATTTATTGTACATATTATAAGGAGAAAATTTTCAGATCTAGTTTAATAAGGATCGAATTGTTCACACTAAATAATTAAAAGGGGATTAAAAAAGGTAAACAAGTTTGAAGAAGTTAGATTCCAGCTCAGCATTAGGTTTCTAATTTGAGACCTTTTACCTCCACAAGGACCGGAGTTTGTCTTCCCAGACTCTTTCCTGTCCTTTTTCTTTTTCCTAAATTTCTTCTTCTTGCGAAATATCCAAGAAAAGCATCCCATTTTGACAGAGCTGTCTAAAAAGCGTCTACACCGCTCGAATGAACGAAGACGTTATAAAGTTATCTATGACGTCACCTAGACACAACGTCAACCCGCTGGTTTCTGTTCGTTTTTAACGTTTTGATACGTTTTGACGTGTGAAGTGGAACCATGGAAATAGATGAGCGCTGAAGGTAACTATGAAAAGATGCGCACGCAACATTTTGCAGTTTCCGCTAATCTTTCATCATTTCGGTGAAGGGGGAGGGGCGAGATGTTTTCAAATCGCTTCTAGCATCTTAAAGTTTTCTTTTTTGGCCATACTTATACAGTCAAATGCAAGCAAAAAGAGAAGCCTTATTTGTCCGTATTCATCAACCAATCTTGAGTCATTCAAAGTTTAATTTTAGATTTAGAAAATAACACAACTTCTGATTCGCTAAACCAATGGATTCAGCCAATCAGAATTTGTGTAATTTTCAAATTTACAAGATTCTTGAGAATACGACACGCGCAGGCTGACCTGCGTCGAAACGTTTTGCTATTTGTCAATATTTTGCATGGCAAACGACCTTTCTACCTCGCGATTAAGTCGGTTGTTAGACAAAATAGATTTTATAGACAAAATAGATTTTATAGACTCAAAATTATGTGATGTCTTGCTTGGTATAATCATTACGGAGATAACTTAACCCTTTCCCAAACGACAAATTTTGGACTGGTCCAAACTGAAAGAGTTTGCAGACGACAATTTTAAATTTGATGAAAATGGCAGAAAGTTATCAAATAGGGTAGAAAACACTGTGGGAAAAGGAGAAATTGCTCGTTACGAGCAATTTCTCCTTTTCCCACAGTGTTTTCAAAAGACTTGTACTGCAGACACGTGAAAACCAGGGCTTGTTTGGGAAAGGGTTAAACTCTCTTTTGCAAGAACAACCGCTCATGGTATTAGTAATTCGTCCAATCTCATGGGGTTCGTTTGCATTTTGAAACTGAGTGGAATTTTAAAAGCGTGATGTATGGAGTTGTGTAAACAAAGATAAATGCTGATAAGTAATGTGTTTAACTCTACCAGACTACAAAATTTTAGACTTGTCCAAATTGAAAGCACTTGCAGGGGTTATATTAATTGTAGTTCAAATCAATGCGATATGCTTAGTATAGGATAGAAAACATTATTGGATAAGGAGAAAATGCTGATTACAAGCATTCTCTTCTATCCCACAATGTTTTCAAAAGCGTTGTTCTTCAGTGTCGTTAAAACAAGGGAGTGCATGGTAAATGGTGAACTTCACTACTATATGGTTGTAAACCATGCAAAGTTCCAATTTGTAATTCTAGATGTTACTATGAAAGATTCCCCCCCCCTCCCATAAATCTCAAAATTCGGATGAGGATTTATTCCTAGACCGCATCCTACGGAGGAATTCTATTTGAGCTGTGATCTGTGAATAGGGGGCTTGATACACCTGCAAAAAGTATTGATTCAGGTCAGCCTGCACAGTCCGCGCAAGCTGACCTGGGCCGAAACGTATTGCTATTGGTCAATTTTCTGCACGTATGAATCGAACAAATTGACCCGAAATTGACCTCTATGTAAAGAATAATTACAGAGTGAATATTTATATCATCGTGTATAATCGGACGGGAAGGATCTGTTAACTGTAAATGTTGGTTTTGACCCTTTTAGTGCCATAGTTGGTTTTGACCCTTTTAGTTCCATAGTCAGAGTAAGGAGCTTCTGCGGATGATATGGATCAAGATCAGACTTCAAAAAGGTGCATCTTAGATCAGTTTCATCCACCACGTATTATACCAATTAAATCCGACACAATCATGTTTATTTCAGGTATTTTAAGTATTCTTCAAAGATACGATAAATCTGTTAGCCGCATAAAGAGTTGAAAATCGTTCACATAATTCCGTATTTAGACGACAATAGCCGAAGCTAAGTTTGGAAAGTAATTCAAGCGTGTAATAAGTGATAATAGAGGTCATTTATTGCATGTCACTTTGTTCAAGTAATAAACGATTGTTTGATTGATTGATTGTATGGTGTTTAACGCCGTTTTCAACATTATTTCAGTTATATCACGGCGGCCAGTGCACCTATCCATGCTTTCCTGGAGTTTCTTTTACCAGTACTCCGCAAAATATTCTTTCCAAGCCACTGGCTGCTTTCCCACATAACCATCGTCGAAACAATGGTCAGCAGTGATAGAGGAATGAATACTGTCGCGATGACTATCATCAATCCTCGGAAAGAAATTGGCCAAGCCGGGGATTGAACCAGCGACCTCCTGTTCTCAAGTCCTGTACGCAACCGACTGAGCTACGGGGGCTTGGCATATGATTCAGTCAGTTGTTCGACAAACTGGACTTTATGGAGCCATGACCATATGCTGGTTTGCTTGGTATCGTGCATCACGGGGATACAATGAACTCACCTTTGACAGTTAGTTTTTGGAGCAAGAATTGGTGTAAACTACAATTTTAAAATTGGAAATCAAGCCATGGAAATAACGGACAAATATCATCATCTCGGGCTCACATTTTCAAGTAACGGTTCTTTCCTCAACGCAAGAAAACACACCGTAGAACAGGCGAACAAAGCCATGCACTTTCTCTACACCAAAATAAATACATGTAATACCGACCTTCCGCTAGACTTGGCATTGAAGCTGTTTGATCATACTGTTCTACCTATCCTTACCTACGGATCAGAGATTTTTGGTTACGAAAATTTGGAAATCATCGAGCGAGTACATAATAACGTTTTACGGAAAATTACCAACACCAGAAAGTCAACACCAATGTCTTTTCTCTTGGGTGAACTCGGAAGATATCCAATTTCTATGATTATTGAAAGCCGCATGGTTGCATTTTGGAATCGACTCGTTTCTGGTAAGGAAGATAAAATATCTTCAAAAATCTATAAATACATGATGAATCAACAGGATAGTAACTTCAAGTGGTCAAACAAAATCAAAGAAACTCTTTATAAAGTTGGCAGAGCAGACCTATGGCAAAATCAATTCCAAATTAACCAAAATAATTTACATAATAAAACAAACATTAATGGACCAATTTAAGCAGCAACGGCAACAATGGCATGCGCAACTTCAATTAAGTAATAAAAACATGAATTATTCAAGCTTTAAAGAAAACCACGAACTCGAATATTATATAAAAACGCTAAATAAGGACGAATACTTACCTCTCCTGAAATTTCGAACTGCAAATCACCATCTACCAATAGAGATCGGCAGATACGACGGGACCCCTCTAAATGATAGGATATGCAATCTATGCAATCTTGAAAAAATTGGCTCTGAAAAACACTATGGTCTAAACACCGTCATCACACATAAACAGGCAAACACCGATTTGCAACAGCCAGACGGGGACGCTTTATTAAGCAGCACAGACAACCCATACAAAAAATGTTATATATACCACAATCTTACATAAACTCAATACAAAACGGAATAGAATTTCCTAATATGGATACTGGCCGTCCACGTAAAACCCCTCAGTGAGAGGAACCGTGTATCCGCAACATGCACGAAACAACGTAGTGTTTCTCAGACCATCCATAGGAAATCAGGGTTGGCGGATTTCAACCCACTACATCCGTTTTACCCCCTAAACATTTATCAGCTAGAGACGATATCTCAAAACCTTAAGCAATTCGAATGGCATTGGGAATTTGCTGCCTGTATGTCGGACGTCTGACGTGGAATTGACCGAATACACCCCAATACATCATGAAAATCCCGCCACTTCGTTCTTCATGCGCACGAAGACACACAATACATATGTGTGCATTAACCATGTTAAGACAAACATTCTCCGCTATACTACGTACCGCGGAGAATTTATAATTCTAGAGTGTCCATATTTTCAGAATGAAAGACAGTTGTATTTGGCAAACACTGATAAAAATTTCAAATTTTAATGTCAACTCATCCCGACACAAAACTAAAAAATCTTTGCAAATTTGTATCGGTTATCATGAAATCGTTTAATAGATAATATACATGTATGCCTCCGTATTTAATTACATTTAATTCAATTTAAATATATTAACTTATTTTATATTTCTGATGTCTGTAAACTCTACTGTGCAGATATTGCAATTTTAGTTACTTACGACTTTGACCAAAGCATTGCCAGACAAATACCGTAACTGTAAATAAGTGCATTGAAACTTTCAAGTCATAGGTAAAAACCTTAATTCTGCTATTTTAAAGGCTTTTATACGGGTTATTATCACTTCAATTCAACGGATAGTGTAGATTCAGGATCAGACTGCGCGCTCTGCGCGGTCTGACCTTGATCTATACTGTCCATCAAATGTCAATAAGTCGTGCTTGATAGCGTGGTAGCCAGTGATTTAATATTTTTTGCAGTCTTTAAACGACAAGAAACTCTTTCCCATCTGATATAACTCAGTTTAACGGACTGCGTTTATCAACTATCATGCTGCACTTTGAGTGCGGTTTGATCTAGATCTACAAATTTCGCAATTTAGAATACCCTCTGTCTAGTAAATCTCTGTATTTCATGTAAGGGTGACTGTAGCCTGAACGGCGTTGTAGTTCGGCTTTTTTTCCTTTTTTGAAATACTGTGGAACGTGTCATTGTGGAAAATGTAAAACGTACATTTTAGAACATAAGGATTTCTTTCTAAACTTTTATCTTAGCCCTTATCCTGCAAAATATCTTAAATGAAACTTCCAAGCCGATGGTAAAAACCAATATATTGTTGTTTCAAATTTGTGGAGGTTGGAGAAATATCTCCTTATTGGATAGTGTAGATCTAAGATCAGACTGCACATTCTGTGGGTCTGATCTTGATCTACACTGTCCATAAAAGGTCAGTGAGTCGTGATTAGCAGTCTAAGGGTTAATGTGTGTTATCTACCAATATCCCCATGATCGAAGTACTACCTTAAGTTACGTTTTCCATAAATTGCATTTTCTTTTAACAATTCTAAATTGTATTGTTGACTCCCATAAATCTTTATTCATGTACGCTCTGAATTACACGTGTAATTAATACTTCTTTTGCCATTGCAGTGCATTGCTTGGCATATTCATGATTCTTAACCCCTGACCTGCCATAACCCAAACATTGCTTTTTTTATACCTCCATGTCGGTCAGTGTAAATTTAGGATCAGACTGCATGTTCTGTGCGGCCGGATCTTTACCTACACTGTCCGCAAGGGGTCAGTGAGTCGCGCTTGGCAGCACAAGGGTTAAACTACATATATTTATGGTTCTAGCTTAAGAACAGGATTGGGGATAGATATATCATCTTGATATTATACATATTCTTCTAAGAAGGTATCTAGATCCATTCTCGCACCAAATTACTGTTTGTTTTGCGACGCGTCCGAACAGCACGACACAACTGTGATTGGGCGCTTCGGGCACAAACATAAGATCAGCCTGTAGTTTTGTGGAGCACGACTCAAATACTCGTACACTCCTCTTGAAGAACGTGCGGTTACGTTTCTTACGATAAAATATTACGTAAGAAACCTTAGGTTTATCTGCTGTTTTTATTGAACATATTCCTGTAAAGTAAATAATTTCTTTCATCTGTAAATTAAATGTATGTAGTCTTATCATACTGTATTATGCACAAGTCATTTAAATAACTATTCTCTAACTCTTTACCAAACAACCCCGGGTTTTCACGACCTCGAGAAAGAAGCCTTTTGAAGGCAGTGTGGAAAAGGAGAAAATGCTGGTAACCAGCGTTTTCTCCTTTTCCTACAATGTTCTCTACCCTTCCCAAAACAGATTTAAATTTTTGAGTCACATCTATACTGTCATCTGCAAATCCTTATCAAACTGGACGAGTCTAAAATTTCGTCGTTTGGTCGTTTGGTAAAGAGTTAAGCACAAGTCATATAAATAATTTCTAGTCGTGTATCCGTGTGGTTTTCCATATTGTGATCAGGATGTGTTTTGTGATTCGGCAGACCGCGAAATTAAAAGCATATACCTGATCATTAGTGTGGCATACACTGTTGTTTTAATATCTGAATGTGGATACTTTCCTACCACAATGTATCTTACCTGCTGAATTTAATCCGCAATCGCCTTTTCCCATGACCTCTGCATTACTCCAAGCATATTAACGGATCACGTCAGAAGGACCAGTCAATAGTATGTAATTTAAAAACATGCACGTGAACTGTGTGGGGCAGTACTTAACCCCCTCAACATACACGCTTTTCATAATTCCTTCCTTTCTCCCATTCTCAACCTGACATTTATATTTTTTTGTAATTAGATTGTATATATTTCCACATGTTGTACCTCTGTACCTGAGTGTAAATAAAGTTTGTTGTTGTTGTTGACAGAGCATGGCTATTTTAGCATTTCCGGCGCAGTGTTTGAGCTGTGTCACGACATACACTTTATGTATAAGTCAAGGCAAGGTTTCGACGACAATTGCAACAACCACCACAACCACTTATAAAATTACGAAATTTAATGAAACGATTTGAATTAACAAAGATAAACAAAAAAGATATAAAGCAAATTGGCGACTTCAATTATAGTTTAACCCTTTACCAAACAATCCCGGGTTTTCACGACCCTGAGAAAGAAGTCTTTTGAAAACATTGTGGGAAAAGGAGAAAATGCTGGTAACCAGCATTTTCTCCTTTTCCCACAATATTTTCTACCATTCAAAAAACAAATTCCAATTTCTGCGTGACAGTTATTTTGTCCTCTGCAAATGCTTTCAATTTGGACGAGTCTAAAATTTTGTCGTTTGGTAAAGCGTTAACTATTATTTTTCTCTATCAGCCACTGGAACTTTGACCGACTATATTTCAACACATTCTCAGCCTCAAACACATATCCATACTTTTAAATTGTATGAATCAAGTTTCCGTGCGATTTGATCACCGAAATTTTATTTTCTTTTTGGCCGCTTTTTGGCCTTAAATAAAATTTCTAAAGTAGGAAGTTTTCCCAATCCACCCAAGAGATTAACCTTTAGCTGTTATCTTGAACTTTCTGATAATTGTTTAATCTTTCTAGAACCACTTTACTGTACTTCAGAAAACTTTGCGTCGTTAATATCAGCGCTAATTATAACTGAACAAATCCAAGATGTATGTCAAAAGAGAGTCGGACGTTCCTTCCTTCAAAACGATGAAAACACCCCGTACGATAATTATTTGCGTAAGTCTAGTTCCGCATTTTAAAAATCTTGAAATCAGGTTTTTGATTGGTTAATAAAAAGGCTACAGAGAGTGACCTAAAATAGTTGGCTCTCGGGGACAGTATTAACCATCTATTCCTAAGAATATTCTTAGCTTAATTCTGGATTTAGAGAGTAATACAACCTCTGATTGGCTAAACCATTTGGTTTAGCCATTCAGAAGTTAATTTAAATGTACTTTCGAATTTAGAAAATTCTTGAGAATAAAACTAAGAATGTTCTTAAGAATGGTTGGTGAATACTGCCCCAGGTCTTCGCGAACACTAGAGTAGACTTTTTTCGGACTGCATTCTACGTTTGCCTGACAGTATCTTTACAAAGGAGGCAAGAGGCTTGTACTCACCAGTTAAATATTTTCGAAACCAAAAATTTTTGGATTTAGCCAAATTCATGAATTTATAGAAGACAAATAATATTGAAAATTGAAATTTGTTTCTGGGAGGGTAGAATAATTTGTGGGAAAAGGAGAAAATGCTGGTTACAAGTGGTTTCTCCTTTTCTTATCACAGTGTCTAGCCAATGGCGTTACAGCATGGGATATATAAAAATAATAAACCCATTAAAGGGGTCAGAAACAAACGCTAAAAAATATTAAAAAATCTAGCTTGAAATTTTGTGCACTTCAAACACTCAATTGTAATTGGTAAATTGTCAAATGTTCATTTTCTTTTTAATCTGGCTCCGGTTTAGCGAGGTTGATGCCTCAATGAGGCTAGAATGGACAGTGGAATGCGTAAAGCGCATGCGTATATGACGGTGTGTGGTTCCAGTCTAAACGATCACTGTAAGCGGCTTTAAGAAGCAAATGAGCTAACAACTAAAAGAACAAATATCTTTAAAAAGATAGACGGCGTTAACTTGCATGCAAAAAGGCCGAGGCTCTTAGAATAAGAAGGTATACATTTTTGACCATAGGGTCCCTTAGAATAAACATGTCTACATATTTGATCAATCACAAATTTCTATGTATTCATGTTTTATCAGTACCAAAAAGTAGGTCAAAAGCAAGCTACACCGAAAAAAGTAACTCCAACGATTTTCCTTACTTGCTTTTTTTTCCTCCTCGACGCCAAAAAAGAATATAGCTTTGCCAGAGAATAGCTTGGAGTCTCCATGGCTCAGTGCATATCGGACCCGTTCTCACATGTCATTTTCGCATGATATCAGCCAAATTTCAAACTAACGTAATTTCTGATTGGCTAAAACAAATGCCAACCAACCAATCAGAAATTGCGTTACTTTCTCAATCTAGGATAAAAGTAACGAGGCAACTTAAAATGGTTGGTGAATAAGGGTCCTTTTTGTGATCAATAGATCCCGGTTTGATTTTCTCCCTAGGCACTAGTATTTTGTCAGAATGTTCCTGGGCAAGGCATTGCAGGTCTTCGATATCCAGTCATTTACTAAAGAACCACGAAATATATGTCTATGGTTTGGTGGATATTTCTCCGTGATGTGATTAAAACACTTTTCAAAGGCGGGGCAAACCCCAATAGAACACTCAGAATAGTAGCAGGACAAGCCTGATTTTAAAATTTAAATGCCCAAGATTCAAAACACCTGCCAATGTTGTTTTACATTAAAGGACTACTGTCTCAAACACTCCTCATATTACCAATGCCACGCTCCTTTAAAACACTTTATCATACAGTCCCGTATTACGACGACCCTGTGCCGAGCCCTGGTAGCTCAGTCGGTGGCATACAGAACTTGAGAACCGGGAGTCGCTGGTTCGATCCCCGGCTTGGCCAATTTCTTTCCGAGGATTGATGATAGTCATTGCGACAGGATTCATTACTCTCTCACCGCTGACCATTGTTTTGACGATGGTTTGTGGGAAAGTAGCCAACAGCTGGAAAGAATATTGTGCGTAGTACTGGTAAAAGAAACTAGGAAAGCTTTTTTTTTGAAGGGGGGGGGATATCTCCTTTCGGATATTGTATGTCCAACATTAGACTGCACGTTCTGTGCAGTCTGATCTTGATCTACACTGTCCACAAAAGGTCCTCGAGTCATGCTTAATGGCCTATGGGTTAAAAGTTTTCATGAAAATGTTGGCAGGCGACAAATTAAATGTTGCCTAAAGGAGGATCTCTATCTTTGATGGGTAGGAAACATTGTCGGAAATTAAAAAAAAAAAAAAATCTGGTCATCAGCATTTTATCCTTTCTTTTTTTTCCACACAAATGTTTACCTCGAAGTTGTTATATCAAGAAATTGTTTTGCTAAGGGTCATAAATAGGTCGAGACGTAGCTTTCTGCATTAGACCTTCAAATTAGTTCCATTTAAACGAAACAACTTGTTTCACCATGGTAGACCCTACTGATAAGAACGTGACACATATTCCAACGTACAAATTTGAGGCATGCTCTGTGAAAAGGGGGCTTAATGCATCTGCAAAAAGTATCGGCTCAGGTCAGCCTGCGCAGTCCGCGCAGGCTGACCTGAGCCGAAACTTTTTGCCATTTGTCATTTTTTAACATGTCAAAGGGCCATTCTACCTCCGAATCCAGTCAATTGGTAGACTGAATAACAATACTTTTATTTCCATGCTCTTTTATCATTAATTACTTTTACAAGATTCAGCTGCTGATTTATAACAAATTTCCCAGAATACGATCCTAGCGATTCGAAGACTACACGAAACTAGCTATAAACTGTAGTTTTTAAATACGTTTTAAAAATTATGTGTTTTATGGCAAAATCCGCAACTAAATCTTACCACTCATGTAGAATATGTAGAATATTTCATGCATTTTCTTTTTAATTAGATATGATAGTCTCTTATAATTCTATATAGAATGGTCATGTACATGTACTTCCATGTCTTTTATATCAGTTGTAAATATTGTTGTACATGAATGAGAAAAAATAAAATAAAACTGAAAAGATTTAATGGATCCATAATTATGAGATGACTTGCTTGGTATCATGCATCACGGAGATGCATTAAGCTCCCTTTTGCCAATGCCTGGCTCATGTGTTTGCTTCCTGTCAAAGAACGATGACTAAAGAATCAGTGTCCTGTCAATCAACTATTTAAACCCTTTTCCAAACGATCACGGGTTTTAGAGACCCTGACGAAAAAGCCTTTTGAAAACGTCTTGGGAAAAGGAGAAAATGCTGGTATCCAGCATTTTATCCTTTTCCTTTTCCTACAATGTTTTCTGCCACTTCAAAGATTGAAATCATCATTTTGGCCACATTTAATTTGTCGTCTGCAAATGCTTTCAATTTGGACAAGTCTAAAGTTTTGTCGTTTGGTTAAGATTTAAATGGTAGGTACGCCTTTCAGAGAGCTCTGCGGACAGTCGGGTTTACCATTAGATTGCGCTTTATCAAAACAAAACTAAAAATAAAATTTCTTATCGCTTAAAATTTTATGAACTGGGTTTATATTCACCAACCATTCTTCACGAATATTTTTAGTCTTGCTTCTCAAGATTATCTTAATTTAAAAGTAACACAACTTCTGATTGGTTAAACCAGATGGTTTGGCCAATCAGAAGTTATGTTATTTTCAAATTTAGAAAATTTTGGAGAATTAGACTGAGAGCGTTCTCTAAGAATGGTTGGTGAATACTGACACAGGTGTTTGGAAAGAGTATGATGTTTTATGAAACCATTATGCAAACCTCCAGATAAAAAGGAGTGATAGTATTCTAAATCCATTATTTCTCTTCCAAACCCTATGTTGTGGGTACTCATTAGAATCGTCTCGATGAGACGATTCTAATGAGTACCCATAACACAGGGTTTAGTGGAGAGTGATTAATTTTTTCAATTTTGAAATCAAAGTCACCTCCTCTATCTGGAGCTCTGATTTCATGGTATCATTAAAAGCGGACATAAGTTCGCTGGCATAATTATCAATCAGAATTTGTAAATGACTCCTCAAGCCATTCTTATTTCTTAGATTTTTGTTTTCGTTATATAGCGGCCTAATATAGATTAGCTTATTTCACGCAAATTTCTCATATATTAAAGAAAATTTCCCTGAAATATACGAAAAAATGAATGAAATGTGTGCCAAAATGATCCTACAACCAACGCATGAATTACTGCATTCAGGAAAATTAATTGTGCGATTTTGATATCGAGCGCCAAAGTAAATTATGAATTACATTTGATTTGCGGACAAAAGAAGATCAAGATTAGGATCAATTGTGTATTGTGATGATGATGAAACATCAGCTGCAAATGTTAATGTTACAGCCCTCCCGAAACAAAAAAAAAAAAAAAAAAGAAACAGTGGGTAAACCTAGACCTGTATTCAATAACCATTCTTAGTTTCTTTCTTAGTCTAGATTTAGAAAGTGACGTAACTTCTCATTGGCTAAAACAAATGGTCTAGCCAAATTTAGAAAATTCTTGAGAATAAGACTAACAATGTTCTTAAGAATGGTTTGTGAGTACGAACCCTGGGTCCGTATTCACCAACCATTCTTAAGAACATTCTTAGACTTATTCTTCAAGATTTTCCACATTTGAAAGTAACACAACCCAGGCTGACCTGGGTGGAAACTTTTTGCTCCTGATAAATTTTCTGCGTGTCAAGGTATCAGTTTCCTTCATTATTCAGTCGTACAAGACGGATGTTATGGATCTATATTACTGTGATGAAGTGCTTGGTATATTTCATCACGGAGATGCATTAAGCCCCCTTTTGCCAGAGTACGGCTCATTTAAAACGTGCACAATAATCAATCAAAAGAGATCACATCGAGGCGAGCTAAACATGTAGGCAATCAAACTCCTAGTTGTGTCATTCGTTGAACCTTTACAAAAAATAAGAAATCAAAAGTGACATCTGATACATTTACAACTTCTTTCAAGACACATTTTAATTTAGAGGGAATTGAAAAATTGGGAACGGGGCTTTTTTCGGAGTAGCTGAATGTGCTAGCTTTTCACCTACTTCTTGGTACTGATGAAGAATGAATAGATGATAATTTTCTATTAGTAAGAAATGTGGACATGTTTATTCAGCGGGCCCCCTGCTATTTGCTCACACTTTAATGAAACCATTATTAACAAGCTTTGCTACTGCTAATCGATACCTCGGGGCTGTGATTCATACCGTAGCAAAATAATGTAGTAGAGAATGATTCTTTTCTTGTGCTATTTCAGAAATGTAATATTTTCATAAGCGTTACACAACAACCCAATACTACTTTTCAACAAAATGAAAACAGTGTGGAAAAAGAGGCAATTGCACGTAGGGTTACTTTTCATTATTTTACTCCATATTGAGCCACAAAAGAGTTTCAATATTCTTTTTTGAAGACATTTCTTGTTAACCCTTCGACTGCTAAGCGCGACTCACTGACCTTTTGCGGACAGTGTAGATTAAGATATCAAGATCAGACTGCACAGAACATGCAGTCTGATCTTGGATCTACTCTGTCCGATAAAGAGATATTTCTGTTTTCTTTCTAGGGAAAAGAGCTTATTCTAAATATGAGCAACAATCTAAATTCAGAAAATAAAAACCCTTCTCCTGCCAAATAAGTGAAACGAAACTTTCAAGTCGATAGTAAAATACCCGAATAATGCTATTCCAAACTTAATTTTTAAACAAAAATATCTCCTTATCGGACAGTGTAGATCCAAGATCAGACTGCACGTTCTGTGCAGTCTGATCTTGATCTATACTGTCCGCAAAAGGTCAGTGAGTTGCACTTAGCAGCCTAAGGGTTAAGGACATCGTAGATCGAGATCAAACTGCACAGGACGTACACTCGGATCCTAGATCTGGCACTGTCAAGTATGATATGAGAGTACTGCTTTAAGTTTCCAAAAAAAAAAAAGGTCAACACTTCGAAAACAGCTTATATAAGTATGAGCCATGCTCTGGCAAAAGGGGGCTTAACGCATCTCCGTGATGCATTGTAACAATCGAGCCATCACATACATGTAGGTATGTATCCATAATAGTCACCTTCTTCAACAACTGACTGAATCATGAAGTAAACTGGTCCTTGGGCATACAAAAAATTGACCAATGGCTGACCCGGGTCGATATTTTTCGCAGATGCATTAAACTCCCTTTTCACAGAGCACTACTCAAATAATCTCGGCTTCTCTAAATGGCTGAAAATACAATGCTCTGTGAAAAAGGAGGTTTAATGCATCTGCAAAAAGTATCTACCCATGTCAGCCTGTGCAGTCTGTGCAGTCCGCGCAGGCTGACCTGGTTCAAAACTTTGTATTCTATGGGTCAGGTTTCTGCATGTCAAAGGACAAGTTGGGGGTCCTTACGATAAACATGTCTGTATTTTTTACCAATCACCAATTTCTATTTATTCATTTGTTATCAGTACCAAACAGTAGGTCAAAAGCGAGTTACTCCGAAAAAAAAGTAACTCCAAGGTTTTCCATGTTTGATTTTTCCCTCTCGACGTTGTGCACTAAAATTTTTAACTTTTCCACCTAAATGCCTTGGGGGAAATCACAAGTTAATGACAATCCTTGTGAAGAAGACGAGCATTCTAAAAGCGAAATAAAGATATGTGAGTCGTGCTCTGGCAAGAGGGGTTTAATTCATCTACCTGATGCATTATACCAAGCAAGTCATCACATAATTATGTGATGACTTGCTTGGTATAATGCATCATAGACATACATGTACATTAAAGTCCCTTTTGCCAGACATTATACCTATTTATTCATCGTCGACAAATGATACGGTTGGATTATTCAGAAATATGTAGAAACTTACATAAACAACAAACCATATTTTTTTGTATTTAAACTTTAATTAAGATAACACAAGGCACCCCACGGAAAGCCAGACAAACAATGAAACCACGCTGAAACCTCTCCTTGTTTGACCAAGCTATGAAAATGGTAGAGATGCAGGGGTGATAGAAATGTTTACAGGACAAGTAACGAAAATGAAAGTTGTCACATTGACAGGAAATCTCCTGTACTGCCAGACTAGTGGTAGCATAGCTGACAGTACTATTTCCTGTCATGTGACGAACCATATAGATGGCGAATGATGAAAGGCCAAACAAGCCAAGGAACAGCGTGGCCCTGAATCCTTTTACTCAGAAGCGGAAGAAGGAACAGTCCCTTCTTCACACTTCCTGTCGACCAAACCGTGGCTGCCCCTCAGTTTGAAAGCAGAACCAATCCTCTGTCTAGTTCTAGCCGTCTTACAGCGTTTGTCTAAAGCCTTCATGTTGGCCTTGACCTCTGCTTCATCAGGTATGTTCTTCTCGGCCATGTTTTGTTTGGTCTTCTCGACAAACAGCTGTTCTTGTTCGGCTTTCTTTTGCAGGCAGAGTTCTCTGAAAGACAAACGTGGTGGTATGTCAATGATAATGATCACAAACAAAAAACCTAATCCTAGTTAACAAAAAGCGGAATCCAGATTATATTTAGGATCAACCTAATTACTGTTTATGGTCAGTAAAGCTTAAACAACTAAACTGTTCTAGAAGAGTGTAAACCAAGGACGTGCCGGCCTATCTAAGTCTTCACTCTTTGAAAGGGACACAAACAATTCCAGTTAAAGTAAGATAAGGATTTAGTTTAGTTTAAACCTACCTGTTTTACATCGATTGTGAAACAAGTTTTTACAACTTATAATAATCATTCTCGATGATTGCTGCCTTGAACCTGAACTCGTGCCGTGATGAAGGGACCATGGGTTTCATTTAGGTAATAATTTGCAGTTTTGAATCTTAACTTACAAATTCTTAACGCCCTTTACATGTCTACGGCCTATAAATCGAATTCAATTTGGAATGAAATTCATAAAGTACCTTCTCCTGGCTGCCTCTTTGGCTGCTTCGCCCCTCTTCACCATCTCTTCCGAACTTCGGAGGCTGACGAGCGTGGCCCTTTCTTCTGCAGATTTGAGGCTCTGTAAAGGGTTAATTTCAAAGGAACGTTAAGTTACCACATCGTTGTGGGCTTGAAAGATTACAATGTTTATTGTTATGATTTGGTAATAAATGTGTTTTTATATGTACAACAGCTTTATTTAATAGGGAAGATGAAGAGGGAACTATGACCTGTACTTTATGTAATACAAATATAATCTTTATAACGAAGTAAAGTAATATGAAAAGAAATTACATGTGGCTATATCCCGTAAACTATTCACGTCAATATCTTGCGTTTTCAGATTTTTGTGTCTGTCTGGATTTGAGTAAAAAAGACCAATAATAAAGAAGGAAAAAAAAAAAAAAAAAAGCATTAAATTACATTAAATATGCGTATACTTACATCGACAAACTTGTGCTTCATTGGAGGGGGTGCTCTCAATGCTGGATTGAGGTCAACCTCGAATGCAACACCACCAGTGGAAGTCTTCCGGTCGGTTAACCCGTCTGAAATATATCCAGGGTGCGTATTCAGCAGCCATTCTTAAGAACGTTCTCAATCTTTTTCTCCATAATTTTCCCAATTTGAAAGTAATACACTCTCTGATTGGCTATACCAAATGGTTTAGGGCTAAACCAAATGGTTTAGCCCATCAGAAGTTGTATTACATTCAAATTTGAAAAATCTTGGAGAAGAAGACTAAGAATGTACCTAGGGATGTTTGGTGAATACGGATCTAGAATTTATTGTACATATTATAAGGAGAAAATTTTCAGATCTAGTTTAATAAGGATCGAATTGTTCACACTAAATAATTAAAAGGGGATTAAAAAAGGTAAACAAGTTTGAAGAAGTTAGATTCCAGCTCAGCATTAGGTTTCTAATTTGAGACCTTTTACCTCCACAAGGACCGGAGTTTGTCTTCCCAGACTCTTTCCTGTCCTTTTTCTTTTTCCTAAATTTCTTCTTCTTGCGAAATATCCAAGAAAAGCATCCCATTTTGACAGAGCTGTCTAAAAAGCGTCTACACCGCTCGAATGAACGAAGACGTTATAAAGTTATCTATGACGTCACCTAGACACAACGTCAACCCGCTGGTTTCTGTTCGTTTTTAACGTTTTGATACGTTTTGACGTGTGAAGTGGAACCATGGAAATAGATGAGCGCTGAAGGTAACTATGAAAAGATGCGCACGCAACATTTTGCAGTTTCCGCTAATCTTTCATCATTTCGGTGAAGGGGGAGGGGCGAGATGTTTTCAAATCGCTTCTAGCATCTTAAAGTTTTCTTTTTTGGCCATACTTATACAGTCAAATGCAAGCAAAAAGAGAAGCCTTATTTGTCCGTATTCATCAACCAATCTTGAGTCATTCAAAGTTTAATTTTAGATTTAGAAAATAACACAACTTCTGATTCGCTAAACCAATGGATTCAGCCAATCAGAATTTGTGTAATTTTCAAATTTACAAGATTCTTGAGAATACGACACGCGCAGGCTGACCTGCGTCGAAACGTTTTGCTATTTGTCAATATTTTGCATGGCAAACGACCTTTCTACCTCGCGATTAAGTCGGTTGTTAGACAAAATAGATTTTATAGACAAAATAGATTTTATAGACTCAAAATTATGTGATGTCTTGCTTGGTATAATCATTACGGAGATAACTTAACCCTTTCCCAAACGACAAATTTTGGACTGGTCCAAACTGAAAGAGTTTGCAGACGACAATTTTAAATTTGATGAAAATGGCAGAAAGTTATCAAATAGGGTAGAAAACACTGTGGGAAAAGGAGAAATTGCTCGTTACGAGCAATTTCTCCTTTTCCCACAGTGTTTTCAAAAGACTTGTACTGCAGACACGTGAAAACCAGGGTTTGTTTGGGAAGGGGTTAACTCTCTTTTGCAAGAACAACCGCTCATGGTATTAGTAATTCGTCCAATCTCATGGGGTTCGTTTGCATTTTGACACTAAGTGGAATTTTAAAAGCGTGATGTATGGAGTTGTGTAAACAAAGATAAATGCTGATAAGTAATGTGTTTAACTCTACCAGACTACAAAATTTTAGACTTGTCCAAATTGAAAGCACTTGCAGGGGTTATATTAATTGTAGTTCAAATCAATGCGATATGCTTAGTATAGGATAGAAAACATTATTGGATAAGGAGAAAATGCTGGTTACAAGTATTCTCTTCTATCCCACAATGTTTTCAAAAGCGTTGTTCTTCAGTGTCGTTAAAACAAAGGAGTGCATGGTAAATGGTGAACTTCACTACTATATGGTTGTAAACCATGCAAAGTTCCAATTTGTAATTCTAGATGTTACTATGAAAGATTCCCCCCCCCTCCCATAAATCTCAAAATTCGGATGAGGATTTATTCCTAGACCGCATCCTACGGAGGAATTCTATTTGAGCTGTGATCTGTGAATAGGGGGCTTGATACACCTGCAAAAAGTATTGATTCAGGTCAGCCTGCACAGTCCGCGCAAGCTGACCTGGGCCGAAACGTATTGCTATTGGTCAATTTTCTGCACGTATGAATCGAACAAATTGACCCGAAATTGACCTCTATGTAAAGAATAATTACAGAGTGAATATTTATATCATCGTGTATAATCGGACGGGAAGGATCTATTAACTGTAAATGTTGGTTTTGACCCTTTTAGTGCCATAGTTGGTTTTGACCCTTTTAGTTCCATAGTCAGAGAAAGGAGCTTCTGCGGATGATATGGATCAAGATCAGACTTCAAAAAGGTGCATCTTAGATCAGTTTCATCCACCACGTATTATACCAATTAAATCCGACACAATCATGTTTATTTCAGGTATTTTAAGTATTCTTCAAAGATACGATAAATCTGTTAGCCGCATAAAGAGTTGAAAATCGTTCACATAATTCCGTATTTAGACGACAATAGCCGAAGCTAAGTTTGGAAAGTAATTCAAGCGTGTAATAAGTGATAATAGAGGTCATTTATTGCATGTCACTTTGTTCAAGTAATAAACGATTGTTTGATTGATTGATTGTATGGTGTTTAACGCCGTTTTCAACATTATTTCAGTTATATCACGGCGGCCAGTGCACCTATCCATGCTTTCCTGGAGTTTCTTTTACCAGTACTCCGCAAAATATTCTTTCCAAGCCACTGGCTGCTTTCCCACATAACCATCGTCGAAACAATGGTCAGCAGTGATAGAGGAATGAATCCTGTCGCGATGACTATCATCAATCCTCGGAAAGAAATTGGCCAAGCCGGGGATTGAACCAGCGACCTCCTGTTCTCAAGTCCTGTACGCTACCGACTGAGCTACGGGGGCTTGGCATATGATTCAGTCAGTTGTTCGACAAACTGGACTTTATGGAGCCATGACCATATGCTGGTTTGCTTGGTATCGTGCATCACGGGGATACAATGAACTCACCTTTGACAGTTAGTTTTTGGAGCAAGAATTGGTGTAAACTACAATTTTAAAATTGGAAATCAAGCCATGGAAATAACGGACAAATATCATCATCTCGGGCTCACATTTTCAAGTAACGGTTCTTTCCTCAACGCAAGAAAACACACCGTAGAACAGGCGAACAAAGCCATGCACTTTCTCTACACCAAAATAAATACATGTAATACCGACCTTCCGCTAGACTTGGCATTGAAGCTGTTTGATCATACTGTTCTACCTATCCTTACCTACGGATCAGAGATTTTTGGTTACGAAAATTTGGAAATCATCGAGCGAGTACATAATAACCTTTTACGGAAAATTACCAACACCAGAAAGTCAACACCAATGTCTTTTCTCTTGGGTGAACTCGGAAGATATCCAATTTCTATGATTATTGAAAGCCGCATGGTTGCATTTTGGAATCGACTCGTTTCTGGTAAGGAAGATAAAATATCTTTAAAAATCTATAAATACATGATGAATCAACAGGATAGTAACTTCAAGTGGTCAAACAAATTCAAAGAAACTCTTTATAAAGTTGGCAGAGCAGACCTATGGCAAAATCAATTCCAAATTAACCAAAATAATTTACATAATAAAACAAACATTAATGGACCAATTTAAGCAGCAATGGCAACAATGGCATGCGCAACTTCAATTAAGTAATAAAAACATGAATTATTCAAGCTTTAAAGAAAACCACGAACTCGAATATTATATAAAAACGCTAAATAAGGACGAATACTTACCTCTCCTGAAATTTCGAACTGCAAATCACCATCTACCAATAGAGATCGGCAGATACGACAGGACCCCTCTAAATGATAGGATATGCAATCTATGCAATCTTGAAAAAATTGGCTCTGAAAAACACTATGGTCTAAACACCGTCATCACACATAAACAGGCAAACACCGATTTGCAACAGCCAGACGGGGACGCTTTATTAAGCAGCACAGACAACCCATACAAAAAATGTTATATATACCACAATCTTACATAAACTCAATACAAAACGGAATAGAATTTCCTAATATGGATACTGGCCGTCCACGTAAAACCCCTCAGTGAGAGGAACCGTGTATCCGCAACATGCACGAAACAACGTAGTGTTTCTCAGACCATCCATAGGAAATCAGGGTTGGCGGATTTCAACCCACTACATCCGTTTTACCCCCTAAACATTTATCAGCTAGAGACGATATCTCAAAACCTTAAGCAATTCGAATGGCATTGGGAATTTGCTGCCTGTATGTCGGACGTCTGACGTGGAATTGACCGAATACACCCCAATACATCATGAAAATCCCGCCACTTCGTTCTTTATGCGCACGAAGACACACAATACATATGTGTGCATTAACCATGTTAAGACAAACATTCTCCGCTATACTACGTACCGCGGAGAATTTATAATTCTAGAGTGTCCATATTTTCAGAATGAAAGACAGTTGTATTTGGCAAACACTGATAAAAATTTCAAAGTTTTAATGTCAACTCATCCCGACACAAAACTAAAAAATCTTTGCAAATTTGTATCGGTTATCATGAAATCGTTTAATAGATAATATACATGTATGCCTCCGTATTTAATTACATTTAATTCAATTTAAATATATTAACTTATTTTATATTTCTGATGTCTGTAAACTCTACTGTGCAGATATTGCAATTTTAGTTACTTACGACTTTGACCAAAGCATTGCCAGACAAATACCGTAACTGTAAATAAGTGCATTGAGACTTTCAAGTCATAGGTAAAAACCTTAATTCTGCTATTTTAAAGGCTTTTATACGGGTTATTATCACTTCAATTCAACGGATAGTGTAGATTCAGGATCAGACTGCGCGCTCTGCGCGGTCTGACCTTGATCTATACTGTCCATCAAAGGTCAATAAGTCGTGCTTGATAGCTTGGTAGCCAGTGATTTAATATTTTTTGCAGTCTTTAAACGACAAGAAACTCTTTCCCATCTGATATAACTCAGTTTAACGGACTGCGTTTATCAACTATCATGCTGCACTTTGAGTGCGGTTTGATCTAGATCTACACATTTCGCAATTTAGAATACCCTCTGTCTAGTAAATCTCTGTATTTCATGTAAGGGTGACTGTAGCCTGAACGGCGTTGTAGTTCGGCTTTTTTTTTTTTTTTTTGAAATACTGTGGAACGTGTCATTGTGGAAAATGTAAAACGTACATTTTAGAACATAAGGATTTCTTTCTAAACTTTTATCTTAGCCCTTATCCTGCAAAATATCTTAAATGAAACTTCCAAGCCGATGGTAAAAACCAATATATTGTTATTTCAAATTTGTGGAGGTTGGAGAAATATCTCCTTATTGGATAGTGTAGATCTAAGATCAGACTGCACATTCTGTGGGTCTGATCTTGATCTACACTGTCCATAAAAGGTCAGTGAGTCGTGATTAGCAGTCTAAGGGTTAATGTGTGTTATCTACCAATATCCCCATGATCGAAGTACTACCTTAAGTTACGTTTTCCATAAATTGCATTTTCTTTTAACAATTCTAAATTGTATTGTTGACTCCCATAAATCTTTATTCATGTACGCTCTGAATTACACGTGTAATTAATACTTCTTTTGCCATTGCAGTGCATTGCTTGGCATATTCATGATTCTTAACCCCTGACCTGCCATAACCCAAACATTGCTTTTTTTATACCTCCATGTCGGTCAGTGTAAATTTAGGATCAGACTGCATGTTCTGTGCGGCCGGATCTTTACCTACACTGTCCGCAAGGGGTCAGTGAGTCGCGCTTGGCAGCACAAGGGTTAAACTACATATATTTATGGTTCTAGCTTAAGAACAGGATTGGGGATAGATATATCATCTTGATATTATACATATTCTTCTAAGAAGGTATCTAGATCCATTCTCGCACCAAATTACTGTTTGTTTTGCGACGCGTCCGAACAGCACGACACAACTGTGATTGGGCGCTTCGGGCACAAACATAAGATCAGCCTGTAGTTTTGTGGGGCACGACTCAAATACTCGTACACTCCTCTTGAAGAACGTGCGGTTACGTTTCTTACGATAAAATATTACGTAAGAAACCTTAGGTTTATCTGCTGTTTTTATTGAACATATTCCTGTAAAGTAAATAATTTCTTTCATCTGTAAATTAAATGTATGTAGTCTTATCATACTGTATTATGCACAAGTCATTTAAATAACTATTCTCTAACTCTTTACCAAACAACCCCGGGTTTTCACGACCTCGAGAAAGAAGCCTTTTGAAGGCAGTGTGGAAAAGGAGAAAATGCTGGTAACCAGCGTTTTCTCCTTTTCCTACAATGTTCTCTACCCTTCCCAAAACAGATTTAAATTTTTGAGTCACATCTATACTGTCATCTGCAAATCCTTATCAAACTGGACGAGTCTAAAATTTCGTCGTTTGGTCGTTTGGTAAAGAGTTAAGCACAAGTCATATAAATAATTTCTAGTCGTGTA
This sequence comes from Tridacna gigas, assembly GCA_945859785.2. Classification (NCBI taxonomy): domain Eukaryota; kingdom Metazoa; phylum Mollusca; class Bivalvia; order Cardiida; family Cardiidae; genus Tridacna; species Tridacna gigas. The sequence continues at coordinate 4,942,521 of OX244043.2, read as the reverse complement.
TCCGTGTGGTTTTCCATATTGTGATCATGTGTGTGTTGTGATTCGGCAGACCGCGAAATTAAAAGCATATACCTGATCATTAGTGTGGCATACACTGTTGTTTTAATATCTGAATGTGGATACTTTCCTACCACAATGTATCTTACCTGCTGAATTTAATCCGCAATCGCCTTTTCCCATGACCTCTGCATTACTCCAAGCATATTAACGGATCACGTCAGAAGGACCAGTCAATAGTATGTAATTTAAAAACATGCACGTGAACTGTGTGGGGCAGTACTTAACCCCCTCAACATACACGCTTTTCATAATTCCTTCCTTTCTCCCATTCTCAACCTGACATTTATATTTTTTTGTAATTAGATTGTATATATTTCCACATGTTGTACCTCTGTACCTGAGTGTAAATAAAGTTTGTTGTTGTTGTTGACAGAGCATGGCTATTTTAGCATTTCCGGCGCAGTGTTTGAGCTGTGTCACGACATACACTTTATGTATAAGTCAAGGCAAGGTTTCGACGACAATTGCAACAACCACCACAACCACTTATAAAATTACGAAATTTAATGAAACGATTTGAATTAACAAAGATAAACAAAAAAGATATAAAGCAAATTGGCGACTTCAATTATAGTTTAACCCTTTACCAAACAATCCCGGGTTTTCACGACCCTGAGAAAGAAGTCTTTTGAAAACATTGTGGGAAAAGGAGAAAATGCTGGTAACCAGCATTTTCTCCTTTTCCCACAATATTTTCTACCATTCAAAAAACAAATTCCAATTTCTGCGTGACAGTTATTTTGTCCTCTGCAAATGCTTTCAATTTGGACGAGTCTAAAATTTTGTCGTTTGGTAAAGCGTTAACTATTATTTTTCTCTATCAGCCACTGGAACTTTGACCGACTATATTTCAACACATTCTCAGCCTCAAACACATATCCATACTTTTAAATTGTATGAATCAAGTTTCCGTGCGATTTGATCACCGAAATTTTATTTTCTTTTTGGCCGCTTTTTGGCCTTAAATAAAATTTCTAAAGTAGGAAGTTTTCCCAATCCACCCAAGAGATTAACCTTTAGCTGTTATCTTGAACTTTCTGATAATTGTTTAATCTTTCTAGAACCACTTTACTGTACTTCAGAAAACTTTGCGTCGTTAATATCAGCGCTAATTATAACTGAACAAATCCAAGATGTATGTCAAAAGAGAGTCGGACGTTCCTTCCTTCAAAACGATGAAAACACCCCGTACGATAATTATTTGCGTAAGTCTAGTTCCGCATTTTAAAAATCTTGAAATCAGGTTTTTGATTGGTTAATAAAAAGGCTACAGAGAGTGACCTAAAATAGTTGGCTCTCGGGGACAGTATTAACCATCTATTCCTAAGAATATTCTTAGCTTAATTCTGGATTTAGAGAGTAATACAACCTCTGATTGGCTAAACCATTTGGTTTAGCCATTCAGAAGTTAATTTAAATGTACTTTCGAATTTAGAAAATTCTTGAGAATAAGACTAAGAATGTTCTTAAGAATGGTTGGTGAATACTGCCCCAGGTCTCCGCGAACACTAGAGTAGACTTTTTTCGGACTGCATTCTAAGTTTGCCTGACAGTATCTTTACAAAGGAGGCAAGAGGCTTGTACTCACCAGTTAATTTTTGGATTTAGCCAAATTCATGAATTTATAGAAGAGAAATAATATTAAAAATTGAAATTTGTTTCTGGGAGGGTAGAATAATTTGTGGGAAAAGGAGAAAATGCTGGTTACAAGTGGTTTCTCCTTTTCTTATCACAGTGTCTATCCAATGGCGTTACAGCATGGGATATATAAAAATAATAAACCCATTAAAGGGGTCAGAAACAAACGCTAAAAAATATTAAAGAATCTAGCTTGAAATTTTATGCACTTCAAACACTCAATTGTAATTGGTAAATTGTCAAATGTTCATTTTCTTTTTAATCTGGCCCCGGTTTAGCGAGGTTGATGCCTCAATGAGGCTAGAATGGACAGTGGAATGCGTAAAGCGCATGCGTATATGACGGTGTGTGGTTCCAGTCTAAACGATCACTGTAAGCGGCTTTAAGAAGCAAATGAGCTAACAACTAAAAGAACAAATATCTTTAAAAAGATAGACGGCGTAAACTTGCATGCAAAAAGGCCGAGGCTCTTAGAATAAGAAGGTATACATTTTTGACCATAGGGTCCCTTAGAATAAACATGTCTACATATTTGATCAATCACAAATTTCTATGTATTCATGTTTTATCAGTACCAAAAAGTAGGTCAAAAGCAAGCTACACCGAAAAAAGTAACTCCAACGATTTTCCTTACTTGCTTTTTTTTCCTCCTCGACGCCAAAAAAGAATATAGCTTTGCCAGAGAATAGCTTGGAGTCTCCATGGCTCAGTGCATATCGGACCCGTTCTCACATGTCATTTTCGCATGATATCAGCCAAATTTCAAACTAACGTAATTTCTGATTGGCTAAAACAAATGCCAACCAACCAATCAGAAATTGCGTTACTTTCTCAATCTAGGATAAAAGTAACGAGGCAACTTAAAATGGTTGGTGAATAAGGGTCCTTTTTGTGATCAATAGATCCCGGTTTGATTTTCTCCCTAGGCACTAGTATTTTGTCAGAATGTTCCTGGGCAAGGCATTGCAGGTCTTCGATATCCAGTCATTTACTAAAGAACCACGAAATATATGTCTATGGTTTGGTGGATATTTCTCCGTGATGTGATTAAAACACTTTTCAAAGGCGGGGCAAACCCCAATAGAACACTCAGAATAGTAGCAGGACAAGCCTGATTTTAAAATTTAAATGCCCAAGATTCAAAACACCTGCCAATGTTGTTTTACATTAAAGGACTACTGTCTCAAACACTCCTCATATTACCAATGCCACGCTCCTTTAAAACACTTTATCATACAGTCCCGTATTACGACGACCCTGTGCCGAGCCCTGGTAGCTCAGTCGGTGGCATACAGAACTTGAGAACCGGGAGTCGCTGGTTCGATCCCCAGCTTGGCCAATTTCTTTCCGCGGATTGATGATAGTCATTGCGACAGGATTCATTACTCTCTCTCCGCTGACCATTGTTTTGACGATGGTTATGTGGGAAAGTAGCCAATAGCTGGAAAGAATATTGTGCGTAGTACTGGCAAAAGAAACTAGGAAAGCTTTTTTTTGAGGGGGGGGGGAATATCTCCTTTCGGATATGCAGTCTGATCTTGAACCACACTGTCCGCAAAAGGTCCTCGAGTCGCGCTTAGCGGCCTATGGGTTAAAAGTTTTCATGATTGAAAATGTTGGCTGGCGAGAAATTAAATGTTGCCTAAAGGAGGATCTCTATCTTTGATGGGTAGGAAACATTGTCGGAAATTAAAAAAAAAAAAAAAAAATCTGGTCATCAGCATTTTATCCTTTCTTTTTTTTCCACACAAATGTTTACCTCGAAGTTGTTATATCAAGAAATTGTTTTGCTAAGGGTCATAAATAGGTCGAGACGTAGCTTTCTGCATTAGACCTTCAAATTAGTTCCATTTAAACGAAACAACTTGTTTCACCATGATAGACCCTACTGATAAGAACGTGACACATATTCCAACGTACAAATTTGAGGCATGCTCTGTGAAAAGGGGGCTTAATGCATCTGCAAAAAGTATCGGCTCAGGTCAGCCTGCGCAGTCCGCGCAGGCTGACCTGAGCCGAGACTTTTTGCCATTTGTCATTTTTTAACATGTCAAAGGGCCATTCTACCTCCGAATCCAGTCAATTGGTAGACTGAATAACAATACTTTTATTTCCATGCTCTTTTATCATTAATTACTTTTACAAGATTCAGCTGCTGATTTATAACAAATATCCCAGGATACGATCCGAGCGATCCGAAGACTACACGAAACTAGCTATAAACTGTAATTTTTAAATACGTTTTAAAAATTATGTGTTTTATGGCAAAATCCGCAACTAAATCTTTCCACTCATGTAGAATATGTAGAATATTTTATGCATTTTGTTTTTAATTAGATATGGTAGTCTCTTATAATTCTATATAGAATAGTCATGTACATGTACTTCCATGTCTTTTATATCAGTTTTAAATATTGTTGTACATGAATGAGAAAAAATAAAATAAAACTGAAAAGATTTAATGGATCCATAATTATGAGATGACTTGCTTGGTATCATGCATCACGGAGATGCATTAAGCTCCCTTTTGCCAATGCCTGGCTCATGTGTTTGCTTCCTGTCAAAGAACGATGACTAAAGAATCAGTGTCCTGTCAATCAACTATTTAAACCCTTTTCCAAACGATCACGGGTTTTAGAGACCCTGACGAAAAAGCCTTTTGAAAACGTCTTGGGAAAAGGAGAAAATGCTGGTATCCAGCATTTTATCCTTTTCCTTTCCTACAATGTTTTCTGCCACTTCAAAGATTGAAATCATCATTTTGGCCACATTTAATTTGTCGTCTGCAAATGCTTTCAATTTGGACAAGTCTAAAGTTTTGTCGTTTGGTTAAGATTTAAATGGTAGGTACGCCTTTCAGAGAGCTCTGCGGACAGTCGGGTTTACCATTAGATTGCGCTTTATCAAAACAAAACTAAAAAAAAACTTTTCTCATCGCTTAAAATTTTATGAACTGGGTCTGTATTCACCAACCATTCTTCACGAATATTTTTAGTCTTGCTTCTCAAGATTATCTTAATTTAAAAGTAACACAACTTCTGATTGGTTAAACCAGATGGTTTGGCCAATCAGAAGTTATGTTATTTTCAAATTTAGAAAATTTTGGAGAATTAGACTGAGAGCGTTCTCTAAGAATGGTTGGTGAATACTGACACAGGTGTTTGGAAAGAGTATGATGTTTTATGAAACCATTATGCAAACCTCCAGATAAAAAGGAGTGATAGTATTCTAAATCCATTATTTCTCTTCCAAACCCTATGTTGTGGGTACTCATTAGAATCGTCTCGATGAGACGATTCTAATGAGTACCCATAACACAGGGTTTAGTGGAGAGTGATTAATTTTTTCAATTTTGAAATCAAAGTCACCTCCTCTATCTGGAGCTCTGATTTCATGGTATCATTAAAAGCGGACATAAGTTCGCTGGCATAATTATCAATCAGAATTTGTAAATGACTCCTCAAGCCATTCTTATTTCTTAGATTTTTGTTTTCGTTATATAGCGGCCTAATATAGATTAGCTTATTTCACGCAAATTTCTCATATATTAAAGAAAATTTCCCTGAAATATACGAAAAAATGAATGAAATGTGTGCCAAAATGATCCTACAACCAACGCATGAATTACTGCATTCAGGAAAATTAATTGTGCGATTTTGATATCGAGCGCCAAAGTAAATTATGAATTACATTTGATTTGCGGACAAAAGAAGATCAAGATTAGGATCAATTGTGTATTGTGATGATGATGAAACATCAGCTGCAAATGTTAATGTTACAGCCCTCCCGAAACAAAAAAAAAAAAAAAAAAAAAGAAACAGTGGGTAAACCTAGACCTGTATTCAATAACCATTCTTAGTTTCTTTCTTAGTCTAGATTTAGAAAGTGACGTAACTTCTCATTGGCTAAAACAAATGGTCTAGCCAAATTTAGAAAATTCTTGAGAATAAGACTAACAATGTTCTTAAGAATGGTTTGTGAGTACGAACCCTGGGTCCGTATTCACCAACCATTCTTAAGAACATTCTTAGACTTATTCTTCAAGATTTTCCACATTTGAAAGTAACACAACTTCTGATTGGCTAAACCATTTGGTTTAGCCAATCAGAAGTTGTGTTAGTTTCAAATCTGGAAAATTTTGGAGAAGAATACCAAGAATGTTCTTAAGAATGGTTGGTGAATACGGACCCTGATTTCGATCTGGTGCTAAGGTAGAGTGGTTCTTGGATATGCAGAAAATTTATGAAAAGGAAAACGTTTCGATACAAGTCAGCCTGCGCGGACTGAACAGGCTGATTTGGTTCGATACTGTTTGCAGACTTATTTAATCCCCTTTTCTCACAAAGCTTGGCTCACATATGAGTATATATGAATTTTACTGGAGTTGCCATCTTAGTCACGTGACTCTGAACATTATAATATTCTCCTTGCTGCACTGCAATGAAAAAAAAAGTTTTTTTTTTTTAAATTTGGTGTCAAATTTTGGTTCTGTAGTGTCGCAGGATACAGATGAAAAGATTTAAGCAGTGCTGTAAAAAGGGGGGGGGGGGAAGGTTACTTCATTTGCAAAAAGTATTGACTCTGGTCAGCCTGCGCAGTACGCGCAGGCTGACCTGGGTGGAAACTTTTTGCTCCTGATAAATTTTCTGCGTGTCAAGGTATCAGTTTCCTTCATTATTCAGTCGTACAAGACGGATGTTATGGATCTATATTACTGTGATGAAGTGCTTGGTATATTTCATCACGGAGATGCATTAAGCCCCCTTTTGCCAGAGTACGGCTCATTTAAAACGTGCACAATAATCAATCAAAAGAGATCACATCGAGGCGAGCTAAACATGTAGGCAATCAAACTCCTAGTTGTGTCATTCGTTGAACCTTTACAAAAAATAAGAAATCAAAAGTGACATCTGATACATTTACAACTTCTTTCAAGACACATTTTAATTTAGAGGGAATTGAAAAATTGGGAACGGGGCTTTTTTCGGAGTAGCTGAATGTGCTAGCTTTTCACCTACTTCTTGGTACTGATGAAGAATGAATAGATGATAATTTTCTATTAGTAAGAAATGTGGACATGTTTATTCAGCGGGCCCCCTGCTATTTGCTCACACTTTAATGAAACCATTATTAACAAGCTTTGCTACTGCTAATCGATACCTCGGGGCTGTGATTCATACCGTAGCAAAATAATGTAGTAGAGAATGATTCTTTTCTTGTGCTATTTCAGAAATGTAATATTTTCATAAGCGTTACACAACAACCCAATACTACTTTTCAACAAAATGAAAACAGTGTGGAAAAAGAGGCAATTGCACGTAGGGTTACTTTTCATTATTTTACTCCATATTGAGCCACAAAAGAGTTTCAATATTCTTTTTTGAAGACATTTCTTGTTAACCCTTCGACTGCTAAGCGCGACTCACTGACCTTTTGCGGACAGTGTAGATTAAGATATCAAGATCAGACTGCACAGAACATGCAGTCTGATCTTGGATCTACTCTGTCCGATAAAGAGATATTTCTGTTTTCTTTCTAGGGAAAAGAGCTTATTCTAAATATGAGCAACAATCTAAATTCAGAAAATAAAAACCCTTCTCCTGCCAAATAAGTGAAACGAAACTTTCAAGTCGATAGTAAAATACCCGAATAATGCTATTCCAAACTTAATTTTTAAACAAAAATATCTCCTTATCGGACAGTGTAGATCCAAGATCAGACTGCACGTTCTGTGCAGTCTGATCTTGATCTATACTGTCCGCAAAAGGTCAGTGAGTTGCACTTAGCAGCCTAAGGGTTAAGGACATCGTAGATCGAGATCAAACTGCACAGGACGTACACTCGGATCCTAGATCTGGCACTGTCAAGTATGATATGAGAGTACTGCTTTAAGTTTCCAAAAAAAAAAAAAAAAATGGTCAACACTTCGAAAACAGCTTATATAAGTATGAGCCATGCTCTGGCAAAAGGGGGCTTAATGCATCTCCGTGATGCATTGTAACAATCGAGCCATCACATACATGTAGGTATATATCCATAATAGTCACCTTCTTCAACAACTGACTGAATCATGAAGTAAACTGGTCTTTGGGCATACAAAAAATTGACCAATGGCTGACCCGGGTCGATATTTTTCGCAGATGCATTAAACTCCCTTTTAACAGAGCACTACTCAAATAATCTCGGCCTCTCTAACGGCTGAAAATACAATGCTCTGTGAAAAAGGAGGTTTAATGCATCTGCAAAAAGTATCTACCCATGTCAGCCTGTGCAGTCTGTGCAGTCCGCGCAGGCTGACCTGGTTCAAAACTTTGTATTCTATGGGTCAGTTTTCTGCATGTCAAAGGACAAGTTGGGGGTCCTTACGATAAACATGTCTGTATTTTTTACCAATCACCAATTTCTATTTATTCATTTGTTATCAGTACCAAAAAGTAGGTCAAAAGCGAGTTACTCCGAAAAAAAAGTAACTCCAAGGTTTTCCATGTTTGATTTTTCCCTCTCGACGTTGTGCACTAAAATTTTTAACTTTTCCACCTAAATGCCTTGGGGGAAATCACAAGCTAATGACAATCCTAGTGAAGAAGACGAGCATTCTAAAAGCGAAATAAAGATATGTGAGTCGTGCTCTGGCAAGAGGGGTTTAATTCATCTACCTGATGCATTATACCAAGCAAGTCATCACATAAATATGTGATGACTTGCTTGGTATAATGCATCATAGACATACATGTACATTAAAGTCCCTTTTGCCAGACATTATACCTATTTATTCATCGTCGACAAATGATACGGTTGGATTATTCAGAAATATGTAGAAACTTACATAAACAACAAACAATATTTTTTTGTATTTAAACTTTAATTAAGATAACACAAGGCACCCCACGGAAAGCCAGACAAACAATGAAACCACGCTGAAACCTCTCCTTGTTTGACCAAGCTATGAAAATGGTAGAGATGCAGGGGTGATAGAAATGTTTACAGGACAAGTAACGAAAATGAAAGTTGTCACATTGACAGGAAATCTCCTGTACTGCCAGACTAGTGGTAGCATAGCTGACAGTACTATTTCCTGTCATGTGACGAACCATATAGATGGCGAATGATGAAAGGCCAAACAAGCCAAGGAACAGCGTGGCCCTGAATCCTTTTACTCAGAAGCGGAAGAAGGAACAGTCCCTTCTTCACACTTCCTGTCGACCAAACCGTGGCTGCCCCTCAGTTTGAAAGCAGAACCAATCCTCTGTCTAGTTCTAGCCGTCTTACAGCGTTTGTCTAAAGCCTTCATGTTGGCCTTGACCTCTGCTTCATCAGGTATGTTCTTCTTGGCCATGTTTTGTTTGGTCTTCTCGACAAACAGCTGTTCTTGTTCGGCTTTCTTTTCCAGGCAGAGTTCTCTGAAAGACAAACGTGGTGGTATGTCAATGATAATGATCACAAACAAAAAACCTAATCCTAGTTAACAAAAAGCGGAATCCAGATTATATTTAGGATCAACCTAATTACTGTTTATGGTCAGTAAAGCTTAAACAACTAAACTGTTCTAGAAGAGTGTAAACCAAGGACGTGCCGGCCTATCTAAGTCTTCACTCTTTGAAAGGGACACAAGCAATTCCAGTTAAAGTAAGATAAGGATTTAGTTTAGTTTAAACCTACCTCTTTTACGTCGATTGTGAAACAAGTTTTTACAACTTATAACTTAAAATAATAATTCTCGATGATTGCTGCCTTGAAACAAACCTGAACTCGTGCTGTGATGAAGGGACCATGGGTTTCATTTAGGTAATAATTTGTAGTTTTGCATCTTAACTTACAAATTCTTAACGCCCTTTACATGTCTACGGCCTATAAATTGAATTCAATTTGGAATGAAATTCATAAAGTACCTCCTCCTGGCTGCCTCTTTGGCTGCTTCGCCCCTCTTCACCATCTCTTCCAGTCTTCGGAGGTTGACGAGCGTGGCCCTTTCTTCTGCAGATTTGAGGCTCTGTAAAGGGTTAATTTCAAAGAAACGTTAAGTTACCAAATCGTTGTGGGCTTGAAAGATTACAATCATAAAGTTCATAAAGTTCATAAAGTAATCGAGGCCGCATGTACATAGTACATAAGCTAATTAGCTTCTACAGGCCCATTTGTATATCGTTTTCCCTGTTCTATGGTTGGTTCCGGACTACAATTACACTATTCACCATTATTTGATAATACTGAAATAGAGTATCCCTATCTTGTGATTGACACTTCATTTCACTTACACTAGTTATTCTTATAATATCATATACGTAAAAAAGAACTTTATTATTGACATTAAAAATTACTATGTATATACATATCAATCTTCAGTTATAACAGTCTGCATTGAACTTATTCATCGGCTTCCATAGTTTATTTAATCTGGATTTAAAGCTATTTAAACTTGGAGCTGTAACAATATCATCCGTCAAGCTATTCCAAAGATTTACCACTCTATTGCTAAAACTATGTTTTTTAACATCATGATTAAACCTTTTTTTGTAAAGTTTTAGGCAGTTACCTCTAGTTCCAGCAGCATCACGCCTTGTGATAATTTCTTTTGACGTTTTGTCAATATTATTTAATAGTTTGAATGTTTGAATAAGATCAGCTCTCTCACGCCTATACTCTAAAGTGGGTAAACCTAATTTTACTAATCTTTCTTTGTATGAGAGGGTTTTTAATGATTGAACTAAACGTGTTGCTCGCCTTTGAACATTTTCTATAACAATTTTATCTTTTTTGAATTTCGGCGACCAAATAACAGATGCATATTCCAAGTGGGGTCTAACTAAAGATTTATATAAGGTAAGAAACATCTCTGGATCCATGAATGTAAAAGTTTTACTTATAATACCAAGATTTCTGTTTGCAAGTTTTACCTTGGTACTTATATGTTTACTGAAATTCAATTTTGTATCAAACATAACCCCAAGATCTTTCTCATAATCAACATTGTGGATTTTAGATAATGTATCGTTATTGTCTTTAATGAAATATTCACTAGATTCACTAGATTCTCCACTCCCAATATGAAGTATTTTACATTTCTTAGGATTAAAACTCATTTCCCATGTCTTGGACCATGCACAAGCACTAAAAATATTATCTTGCAATTTGTTTACATCTACAGCATCTTTTACTTCCAAATAGAGTTTTGTATCATCAGCAAATAATTTGATGGGACAATTAATCGTTTCCGGTAAATCATTAATGTATATCAAAAAAAGAAGAGGTCCCAAAACACTTCCTTGTGGGACACCACTCGTTACCGGGCGCCATGTAGATAGACTTCCGTTCACACTGACCCTTTGTGTTCTGTTTTGTAGAAAATCATCCAGCCATTTATAGATATTTCCTCTAATACCTATATGCCATATTTTTGTTAGCAGTCTTTGATGAGGAACTCTATCAAAAGCAGATTTAAAATCTAAGTAAATAATATCAATTTCTCTTTTGTCATCCAAACTATTAGTGAAGTCTTCTATGCATTCTAACAGCTGGGTAGTGCAAGATCTTCCTTTCCTAAAACCATGTTGATTAATATGCAGTAGATTATTTCCTTCCAAGTAATCCATAATTACATTACGAATTATACGTTCCATAACACGACAGCAGATTGAAGTTACACTGATTGGTCTGTAATTTTCAGGTTTGTGTTTTGGTCCTGATTTATGTATAGGGGTTATATTAGCAGATTTCCATTGCTTTGGGAGTTTCCCTTCAGCTATTGATTTTCTACATATAGAAAGAAATGGTTTAGAAATTGTATTTCTAGTTTCAAATATAAAGGATGGGTGTATTCCATCTGGCCCCTGTGATTTAGACGGGTTGATTTCTGTCATACCCCTGAGTAATCCTTCCTCTGTAATATGTATATCCTCAATGATAGTGTTAATAGTTCTTGATGGTGTAGGTACAGGGAGTGTCTCATAAGTAAAGACTGACGAAAAATATCTATTAAATTCTTCTGCAATTTTCTTGTCGTCAGTACAGATATCACCTTCAATTTCAAGGGCATTTACTCTGGGCTGTATTTGTCTTTTTAACCTAACATGTTTCCAGAACATTTTTGGATCACTTTTGATTTTTTTAGCTATCTCTCTTTCTTGTAGGTACTTTTGTTTTTTAATTAAGAGGGTAACTTTGTTTCTTGCTGTCTTATACTCGTTATAAGTTATATGATTTTTACAATGTAGATATTTCTTCCATTTTCTTCTTTTGTTTATTGTTATGATTTGGTAATAAATGTGTTTTTATTTAATAGGGAAGATGAAGAAGGAAATATGACCTGTACATTATGTAATACAAATATAATATTTATACGGAAGCAAAGTAATATGAAAAGAAATTACATGCGGCTATATCCCGTAAACTATTCACCTCAATATCTTGCGTTTTCAGATTTTTGTGTCTCTCGATTTGAGTAAAAAAGACCAATAATAAAGAAGGAAGAAAAAAAAAAAAAAAAAAAAAAAAAAAATTAAATTACATTAAATATGCGTATACTTACATCGACAAACTTGTGCTTCATTGGAGGGGGTGCTCTCAATGCTGGATTGAGGTCAACCTCGAATGCAACACCACCAGTGGCAGTCTTCAGGTTGGCTAACCCGTCTGAAATATATCCAGGGTGCGTATTCGCCAGCCATTCTTAAGAACGTTCTCAATCTTTTTCTCTATAATTTTCCCAATTTGAAAGTAGTACACTCTCTGATTGGCTATACCAAATGGTTTAGGGCTAAACCAAATGGTTTAGCCCATCAGAAGTTGTATTAAATTCAAATTTGAAAAATCTTGGAGAAGAAGACTAAGAATGTACCTAGTTTGGTGAATACGGATCTAGAATTTATTGTACATATTATTGGGAGAAAATTTGCAGATCTAGTTTAATAAGGATCGAATTGTTCACACTAAATAATTAAAAGGGGATAAAAAATAATGATAAACAAGTTTGAAGAAGTTAAATTCCAGCTCAGCATTAGGTTTCTAATTTGAGACAACATTTTACCTCCACAAGGACCGGAGTTTGTCTTCCCAGGCTCTTTTCTGTCCTTTTTCTTTTTCCTAAATTTTCTCTTCTTGCGAAAGATCCAAGAAAAGCATCCCATTTTGACAGAGCTGTCTAAAAAGCGTCTACACCGCTCGAATGAACGAAGACGTTATAAAGTTATCTGTGACGTCACCTAGACACAACGTCAACCCGCTGGTTTCTGTTCGTTTTTAACGTTTTGATACGTTTTGACGTGTGAAGTGGAACCATGTAAATAGTTGAACGCTGAAGGTAACTATGAAAAGATGCGCACGCAACATTTTGCAGTTTCCGCTAATCTTTCATCATTTCGGTGGAGGGGGGGCGAGATGTTTTCAAATCGCTTCTACCCTCTTAAATTTTCTTTTTTGGCCATACTTGTACAGTCAGATGCAAACAAAAAGAGAAGCCTTATTTGTCCGTATTCATCAACCAATCTTGAATCATTCAAAGTTTAATTTTAGATTTAGAAAATAACACAACTTCTGATTCGCTAAACCAATGGATTCAGCCAATCAGAATTTGTGCTATTTTCAAATTTACAAGATCCTTGAGAATACGACACACGCAGGCTGACCAGCGTCGAAACGTTTTGCTATTTGTCAATATTCTGCATGGCAAACGACCTTTCTACCTCGTGATTAAGTCGGTTGTTAGACAAAATAGATTTTACAGACTCAAAATTATGTGATGTTTTGCTTGGTATAATGCATTACGGAGATAACTTAACCCTTTCCCAAACGACAAATTTTGGACTGGTCCAAATTGAAAGAGTTTGCAGACGACAATTTTAAATTTGATGAAAATGGCAGAAAGTTATCAAATAGGGTAGAAAACACTGTGGGAAAACGAGCAATTTCTCCTTTTCCCACAGTGTTTTCAAAAGACTTGTCCTGCAGACACGTGAAAACTAGGGCTTGTTTGGGAAAGGGTTAAACTCTCTTTTGCAAGAACAACCGCTCATGGTATTAGTAATTCGTCCAATCTCATGGGGTTCGTTTGCATTTTGAAACTGAGTGGAATTTTAAAAGCGTGATGTATGGAGTTGTGTAAACAAAGATAAATGCTGATAAGTAATGTGTTTAACTCTACCAGACTACAAAATTTTAGACTTGTCCAAATTGAAAGCACTTGCAGGGGTTATATTAATTGTAGTTCAAATCAATGGGATTTGCTTAGTATAGGATAGAAAACATTATTGGATAAGGAGAAAATGCTGGTTACAAGCATTCTCTTCTTTCCCACAATGTTTTTAAAAGCGTTGTTCTTCAGTGTCGTTAAAACAAAGGAGTGCATGGTAAATGGTGAACTTCACTACTATATGGTTGTAAACCATGCAAAGTTCCAATTTGTAATTCTAGATGTTACTATGAAAGATTCCCCCCCCCTCCCATAAATCTCAAAATTCGGATGAGGATTTATTCCTAGACCGCATCCTACGGAGGAATTTTATTTGTACTGTGAAAAGGGGGTTTGATACATCTGCAGAAAGTATTGATTCAGGTCAGCCTGCACAGTCCGCGCAAGCTGACCTGGGACGAAACGTATTGCTATTGGTCAATTTTCTGCACATATTAATCGAACAAATTGACCTTAAATTGACCTGTATGTAAAGAATAATTAGAGAATGAATATTTATATCATCGTGTATAATTGGACGATAAGGATCTATTAACTGTAAATGTTGGTTTTGACCCTTTTAGTGCTATAGTCAGGGTAAGGAGCTTCTGCGGATGATATGGATCAAGATCAGACTGCAAAAAAGTGCATCTTAGATCAGTGTCATCCGCCACGTATTATACCAATTCAAACCAACACAATCATGTTTATTTCAGGTATTTTAAGTATTCTTCAAAGATACGATAAATCTGTTAGCCGCATAAAGAGTTGAAAATCGTTCACATATTTCCGTATTTAGACGACAATAGCCGAAGCTAAGTTTGGAAAGTAATTCAAGCGTGTAATATGTGATAATAGAGGTCATTTATTGCATGTCAATTTGTTCAAGTAATAAAAGATTGATTGATTGATTGATTGTATGGTGTTTAACGCCGTTTTCAACATTATTTCAGTTATATCACGGCGGCCAGTGCATCTATCCATGCTTTCCTGGAGTTTCTTTTACCAGTACTCCGCACAATATTCTTTCCAAGCCACTGGCTGCTTTCCCACATAACCATCATCGAAACAATGGTCAGCGGTGAGATAGGAATGAATCCTGTCGCAATGACTGTCATCAATCCTCGGAAAGAAATTGGCCAAGCCGGGGATCGAACCAGCGACCTCTTGTTCTCAAGTCCTGTACGCTACCGACTGAGCTACGGGGGCTTGGCAAGTAATAAAAGAAGCATGCTACCTCATGTATCAGTTGTTAGACTTACAGGTTTTTATGGATATCATAATGATGACTTGCCTGGTATACTGCATGACGAAAAAGGATAAAAAGTCCCCTATTACCAAAGCAACGCTTATTTTAACGATGCGTGTGACAAGATGTCATTCGGCATACCTCGGGTGATCCGGTGATCAAATCCCTCGGCTGTATCACGTAGCTTGATATGCACCTACACGGTACATTTCGCACGTTTCCGGAAGCACACCGTTTCCCCGTTATTGAAATTGTAAGGCTCCTCTTAAAAAAGAAAACATGAGTCAATTTTCTATCATTATCTTTCTAAGAATATTTCAGTCGGAAAACAGTTTGTACATTCAATTTTTAAGTGTGGTTTATCGATCTCGTTGGGGGCTTTCGTCGACAGATCGATAGATGTGAATAACTCCATCGTGGTTGTTCATGTCGTTGCTAAGCGATTTACAGGAGCGCCGCTATGTTTAAGATCATGTGATTGGTAGTTCAAAATGGAATCCGCCTTTATACGGACGAGGTTAGATGTAGGTACGGAATCGGCCGAGTTGTGACGAGTGACAAGATGTTTTCCACTTTAGTTTGAAAAGTTTATATAAACGATCGGGTATACTTTTCAGTGCACTAAACCTATATATGAGCCATGCTCTGACAAAAGGGGACTTAATGCATCCCCGTGATGCATGATACCAAGCAAGTCATCACATAATCATAGATCCATAAAGTACATTTTGTCGAACAACAAACTGAATCATGAGGTAGACTGGTCCTTTGTCATACAGAAAATCGACCAATAGCAATAAGTTTCGGCCCAGGTAAGTCTGCGCAAACTGCGCAGGCTCACATGGGTCGGTACTTTTCGCAGATGTATAACGCTCCCTTTTTACAAAGCATGGTTCTTTATATTTATTCCCTTCTACAGACGACAGGTAGAGGACCGCTTTTGATAACGTTCTGACAAAAGGATTGATTGACTGATTGTATGGCGTTTAACGCCGTTTTCAACATTATTTCAGTTATATCACGGCGGTCTAGAGCTTCTGGAGTTTCTTTTACCAGTACTCAGCACAATATTCTTTCCAAGCCACTGGCTGCTTTTCCACATAACCATCGTCGAAACAATGGTCATCGGTGAGAGAGGAATGAATCCTGTCGCAATGACTATCATCAATCCTCGGAAAGAAATTGGCCAAGCCTGGGATCGAACCAGCGACTTCCTGTTCTCAAGTCCTGTACGCCACTGACAGAGCTACGGGGCTTGGTGAATGTGACAATAGAAAAAATTGCGCCCGATGAACAGGTTTGAGTCATGCTCTGTGAAAAAAGGGTTTAATGCATCGGCAAACAATATCGACTCATGTCATACTGAGCAGTCCGCGCAGGCTGACATGGGTCGAAACGTTTTGCTTTTGGTATATTTTCTGTATGTCCAAGGACCAGTTTACCCCAGAATACTATCGGTCGGTCAGACAAAATTGGATTTCATGGATCAATAGTTATTTGATGGCTAGCTTGGTAAAATGCACCACGGAGATGCATTAAACCCCCTTTTGCAATAGCATGGCTCATTTTATTCGAATAAATATAATTATAATTAAAATTTAGTGTGACATTCCAAAGATTTTTTTTTTTCTTTTTTTTTTTTAATCATTATTATTTGTAAATACATGTATGTAACACGTTACCAATGTAAAGACTGGTATAACTGGTATATTGTTTTTAATTTTAACTGAATAGTTTGTTTTCGATAAATATGAGGTAAATCCCTGCTGACACAAATTCAGAATGAATTTCACCATAGCTTCCTTACACAAGATTTTTAAAGAAATCAACAGAAAAAAAAAAAAAAAAAAAATCAATACTATAAAATATGTTAATATGTAAAATGAAAAACATGCACTTCATTTTACCCATTTTTTTTTTTTAATTTAAAATTTTGCAAAGTAAAATGACCGTATAAAAGTTGTGTTTTTTAAATCAGAGCATTTTTACATCCATAAAAGAGTAATTTTCACCATGGGAAATATTCTGCATTGCAAAGAAATAGTGGATATTTTTTTTTTTTGTGAAAGATCGATATTTATTTCATCGAGTCAACATCATCGGTAATATTTCCACGAGTAGCGCAGCCACGAGTGAAAATATTGCTTGATGTTCACGATCTTTCACCGAACAACCCCCCCCCCCCCAAATATTCTATTTATTTCATGCTTCTAACCCCTCTTTTGTTGGAACTTTCATCAAAATCAAGTACAGTTGTTTTCGGTAATTCCCCGTGGTGTACCCCCTCACATAGCAACGCATTACAAATATCAAATCACAATCCACCATTATTTCTCGATAAACTACCGAAAAGCATGAAATAAAAGGTTTTATTCGTCGGCGATCGGGACCAGTATGGCCTCTCTCAGACAGAAAAATAAGTGCACGCTGTGTTACGAGTATTATTGCAGGTTTTT
This sequence comes from Tridacna gigas, assembly GCA_945859785.2. NCBI lineage: Eukaryota > Metazoa > Mollusca > Bivalvia > Cardiida > Cardiidae > Tridacna > Tridacna gigas. Next base: position 4,924,955 of record OX244043.2, on the reverse strand, counting down.
TTTTTTCAATCGAATGTTTTTTTTTTTTCTGACTATTTATGACCTTGGAGAAAGAGGTTTTTGAAAAACGTCGTCGAAAAAGAAGATGGTGATCTGAATAGCCTTCATTAAGCACATCTATCGAACGCTTCCTTCCTAAGAATGTTTTTTTTTCCCCAATTGAATGCTTCATAACCTCTATGAGACTGTTTCCAACCGAGTATAACCTTTTCATGACCCTGGTGGTTATTGCCTTTCAAGCCCCTTGTTCTACAAAAATAAAAGATTAACCCTTAGACTGCTGAGGCGCGACTTAAAGACATTTTGCGGACAGTGCAGATCAAGATCAGACTGCACAAGGTGCAGTCTGATCTTGGATCTACATTGTCCTATAGAGAGATATCTTTCTTCCAAAAATACCTTTGAAAAAGGAAATTTTGGGTCTATACTATCGACTTAAAAGTTTCATTTCTTTTATTCAGCAGGAAAAGCGTTAACAGTTTTCCTAAACCTGTTATATAACTAAAATGAAACTTTCAGGTCGATAGTAAAAACCCAGGGTCCGTATTCACCAACCATTCTTAAGAATATTCTTGGTTTTGTTCTCCAAAATTTTCCAAATTTGAAAGTTACACACCTTCTGATTGGCTAAACCATTTGGTTTAACCAATCAGAAGTTGTGTTACTTTCAAACTTGGAAAATCTTGAAGAATAAGTCTAAGAACGTTCTTAAGAATGGTTGGTGAATACGGACCCAGATATTGCTATTTCAAAGTTATTTTGGGGGAAATAATGTCTCCTTATCGGACAGTGTAGATCCAAGATTAGACTGCACGCTCTGTGCAGTCTGATCTTGATCTACAATGTCCGCAAAAGACCTTTGAGTCGCGTTGAGCAGTCCAAGGGTTAACCCTTTACCAAACAATCCCGCTTTTGAACTACCCTGGAAATGGAGCCTTTGAAAGCATCGTTGAAGAAGGAGAAAGTGCCTTTAAACAACATTTTCACTTTTCCCTTATGTGTTTTCTATCCTTTCATAGGCAGTTCCCATGATTCGCTCCACATATGATTTCTCGTCTGGAACTGATTTTAATTTTGACAAGTTTGAAAATCAGGCCTTTTGAAACATCGTGGGAAAAGAATATTATTCTGGAAATCAGCGTTTTCTTTCTTTCCTGCATGTCCTCTACCCCTTCACACACACACACACACACACACACACACACAAAATGTTCACCATTTGACTATTTGTTCAATTTATCGTCTGCAAATGCTTTCAGTTAAGACGTTTCTAATTTTTGTCATCTTGAGCGGAGTTTAGTCCCTTGTATTAATTAAGCAATGGTGTGCCTGTACTAATACTTAGTTTCTATGGTAACGAATTATTTGTTTGCTTTTACCGCCCGATTTTTATGACTGTTTGGTGTTTAACATTATATTCAACATTATTTAACTTATATTTTGGCTAGAGCATCTTTCTATGCTTTCTCGGAGTGTACAAGTACTTCGGCAGCAAATTCTTTTCCAAGCCAATGGCTGTTTTCCAATATAAACATCACCGAAGCAATTATCAGCGGAGAGAGCAAAACATGCTCAATGTCTCAATGACTATCTCGGAGAGAATTTGGCCCAGCATGTACTCGGAACCAGCGGCCCCTTGGTAACAATCCCTGTACGTTACCGACTGAGCAACCGGGCTTTGCCTTTTACCGTCGGAGGAACACAGAAAATCAAACGTCAAACCCCTGACCAATGATCTAATGGCCTCGCTTTTTTAGGTGTTTTCACAGTTGTGTGTGTGCTGTTGGATCATATGACGTCAGTATTGTCAGCAGATCTTAAATGCATTGATAGCAAGGAAAGGAAGAGAGCAACCATGACAAGTCATATCGACGCAATTAGTCGCGTATGAATTGTCAAGGGGAGGGGAGGAAGGAAAGGAAGGGTCAAGGAAGCCCAGCTACTCGTGTCAGAAATCTTCCTGTTCTCTGACAGGCAAAGATTTTATATATCGTTGGACATTTCTGTGAAAACAGTATGTTTTCCAGGGGCACTTACTGTAGCATTTCATTCCGTGGCATTGTTATAGGTATAACACGTTAACTCTTATCCTGCTGAATAAAAGAAATGAAACTTTATAGTAGATAGTAGAAGTCCAAAACTTTCTTGTTTCAAAGGTATTTTTGATGGAAAGATATCTCCTTATCGGACAGTGTAGATCAAAGATCAGACTGCACGTTCTGTGCAGTCTGATCTTGATCTACGCTATCCGCAAAAGGTCGGTGGGTCGCGATAAGCAGTCTAAGGGTTAAAAACTGTTTGACCAGTGAAACTGGTTGAACCTCGATGGCTGATCTTGTCATTTGAGACTGTTCTAGAGCAAACCACCGATGAGCCCCAACATAGCACAGGTGAACCGCTGCCTTGATATACTTTCTGTGTACAGAATTGCTATAGTGATTTGCGTTTACGTAAACGGGAATACTACATTAATTTTTTTATGGCCATGTTAAATTTTACACACTGAGTTCACGTGACTTTGTCGGCCAATCAATGTTTGTACGAGAATTGTCCCACGTGATGATGATTGTGTCATTTCATTGGTTAGCTATTTTCCACACAATAGCAAAACTATCGTATTATTACTCCAGCGTCTGGTAGTGGAGCTGTTCCTATAAATGGACGCTAGATACAAGCCTATTCATAATATATCTGAAATGCCGTACAAAATTGTGTTAAACACTACTCAAATAAAGTTACGGACATAGTAATGATACTTGAATCCCGGCGATTTGTTACGTTTTCGCACACTACTGTCTGTGTTATGTAAAGTACTGTTGAAATATTTTTGAAAGTACATCAACTCTATTTATGTTCAGATAGATGTCTTCAGTCAGCCTTGATTATTACTGATATTTCAAATAGTTTTCATAACGTGCAAGTTTCATTTTGTAAGTTAAACTTCAACTCTCACCCTTAAGACACTAGGTTCCTCTTCTAAACACTTTTCCTAACATGGCGTATCAAATTAAGATTGCCCATAGAGGGAATTCTGGTCACGGTTCTAACCTATCACATCTTTTGTTTTATACCCCCTTAATTATTGAGCACAAAAAAAAAAAACAGTGCGCTTTGGTCGTCAGTGAAGATTAAGTTCAGACTGCGCAAAAGATGCAGTCCAATCTTTGATCTAAACTGTCAAATACAGTGAGATGTTTCGGACAAACAATCTTTGAATGGTTAATATTTGGACTTTATATGTTCTTACGTTTGACTGAAAATAATCATGTAATCTACTCAGAACTTAAATTATGAAAAAGCCTACCACCATGATATGGCGTGCAACACAGGAAAAGGGGCCCTCGGACATATGTGTAAAAGTGTGTCGTCCTAGATCAGACTGTGCAGTCTGTGACTAATCCGAGACGACACTTCCCGTTTTTGTGCGATTTTCTGCTTCACGAAAGTCTACGGTATGAAAAAATCTTATGTAGTCGTAAAGTGCCGTCTCGGATTAGCCTGCGCGGACTGCGCAGGCTAATCCGGGACGACATTTCAAGCAAATGTCTGAAGGTCTCATTTCGCATGTTGCGGGCCATATCAACTTTCTACTGATAGAATGCAGGCAGTAGATTTATTTGTCGAGCAAAGGGTAACAGCATGGAAACTTGGCATTTAAATGAGAAAGAAACGTTTCCGATTGCTTAAAATGCCCTAATGGTAAAATTTATGCAAAGTGGGAATATGGTAGGCATTTTGTTGTAGGTATTTATAAACGAGCCATGCTCTGTGAGAAGGGGGCTTAATGCATCTGCAAAAAAATACCGACCAAGGCCAGCCTGTGCAGTCCGCTCAGGCTGACCTGGGCCGAAACTTTTTGCTACTAGTCAGTTTTATGCATGCCAAAGGACCAGTGTACCTCATGATTCAGTTGGTTGTTAGACAAAATGGATTTTATGGATCCCTAGTTATGTGATGACTTGGTTGCTGTTATGGAATGCATTAAGCCCCCCTTTTTTGCCAGAGCATGACTACTTTTTACGTATTTGTGCGTGGCACGAATACATGACATAAGTTTATATAAATGAAATATAAAAGAGTACAACATATTAGACAATCCTTTTTTTTTAACCATACTCAAATTACTCTATCTTGATTCATCTCTTTCACCAGACAATCCCACCTCTTGTTTTTGCGACCTTGATGAAAAAAATGCTTTGAAAACATTGTGAGATAAAGTAGAACCACCATTTTCCTCATTTTCCCTCAGCTGTTTTCTATCCCTTTCAAATAGTAATCTTGTTGTTTGACCCGATTAACTATGTCGTCAGCAAAATTGTAGTATCTTTGTCTTAATTTGGTAATATCTTTGTCTTTGTATACTGACTAGAAGCTTTCTTTTTTCTTTTTTATCTTGACACTTTGAGAGGATTAAAATTCATAAATTTCTCCACATGTCCTACTTCTTGGTGTACTTCTGGGGTTTTTATCCGACGAAGAAGCTGTTATAGGAATAAAACGTGCTAGACAATATAATCTTTATTTGCAATTATACTACTTTGTTATACTTTCCGTGCAGACATCCGCTATTTCAACCCTGATGGGGGTAACTCTTTGGTACACTGAAAATAGAGTGAAAATCTCTCTTTGACCTTCTGCGCAGCTCTTTCCCTGACAAAGAGGGAGTTTTGCTGTTTCTCTGAAAAGCAATGTCTAACGCCCATTTTTGTTGTGGTGACAGATCGGCCGTAATTCCCAAATAAGCAGCAACGTTACGCTTATTGCGTCAAGAACTGATCAGATCAACACCACAAATACAGCTGAGCCATGTGTGTCATGTGGGCTCCGTGAAAAGGGGGCTTAGTGCATCTGGGGGGGAAAAAAGAAAAAAAAAAAAAAAAAAAAAATATAGTCCTAGATCAGCCTTTGCAGCCCACGCAGGCTGACCTGGGCCGAAACTTTTTACTACTGGTCAATTTTATGCATTTCAAAGAACCAGTTTACTGAATGATTCCGTTGGTTGTTAAGACAAAATGGACTTTGCAGATCTATTTGAGCCGTGCTCTGTGAAAAGGGGGCTTAATGCATCTGCGAACAGTGTCGACCCAGGTCAGCCTGCGCAGTCCGCGCAGGCTGACCTGGGCCGAAACTTTTCGTTATTGGTCAATTTTCTGTATGCCAAAGGACCAGTCTACCTGATGATTCAGTCGGTTTTTGAAAAAAAGTGGATATTATAGATCAATAAGTACGTGGTGGTTTTCTTGATACCATGGATCACGGAGATGCATTAAGGCCCCTTTTGCTGGAGTATGACTCATATTAATGCGATGACTTGCTTGGTATCATGCATTACAAAGATGCATAAAACCTCCTTTTTAAAGAGTGTAGCAGAGAGGCTTGATATAAAATCTTCTTGCAAGACTAATCGGAGGCATTCCCTTCTGGTGTTCCACCGAATAGTAACTTCTATCCGAACGATGCACGTCGGCGATTCCATCATTCGGAACGCCTACACCATTCCGAACTGAAAGCCTCGGACAAATACCGTCGGATTGTTATTTTACAGAGTTGACAGTTTACACGGAATACGCTCTCCACAGTAGTGATTGACTGATTGATTGCATTGTGTTTAATGCCGTTTTCAACATTATTTCAGTTATATGGCGGCGGCCAGTGCACCTATCCATGCTTTCCTGGAGTTTCTTTTCCCAGTACTTCGCACACTGGCTGCTTTCCCACATAAAACAATGGTCAGCGGTGAGAGAGGAATGAATCCTGTCGCAATGATTATCATTAATCCTCGGAAAGAAATTGGCCAAGCCCGGGGTCGAACCAGCGACCTCCTGTTCTCAAGTCCTGTACGCTACCGACTGAGGTACGGGGCTTGGCTCTCTCCACAGTAGGAGACTGATGACGTAGGCGAATCTGACGGTACTTTAGTCGTTTCCTTGGTCACCTGTTATTCTCTTTAAGGTGTTACCATCCTAACGTTTCTAGTGCAACATGGAATAAAATTTCTTATTAGTTGACGAATAAGGATTTATACTGATATAATATTTTTGAACATTTCTAACCGACCAGAAATTCATTTGTTGTCTATCTTGAAATTATTTGATGATATTTTTGCTAGTTTTCTGAAAAGGGAGGTAATTATTATCTCTCTTAGTATTGAGAATAGAGTGTCTTTAGATTTATAAATGATAATTCTAAGAAGGAAAAAATGGAAAAAGTGCTCGGTCACAGTATTACAATAATACTCACTTTTAATCATAGCACATTTTTTAGGATAATATTATTATGGAAATAGCTGTTTTTCATTAGAATGGTACTACCTTAACTGTGTAGATAAAGCAGAAGGGATAAATGTCTTAACAGTAATTACTGTGGGGCTCGACATTGTATGTATCAGGTTTGCTTTGAACATTGGAAGAATTTAGCTAGCTGTTCACCATTTGACACCACCTTTTGTTGTTGGTGTTGTTGTTGTAAATGTAATTTGGTTGCGCATATCAGAAATTGATGCTGGTAACAAGCATTGTCTTCTTTTCTCACAATGTTTTCGCTGGTAACCAACATTTCCGTATTTTCTCACATTTTTTTTTTACCCTTAATGATATAAATCTCATTATTTTTGCCACATTCAATTTGTGGCGGGCAATCCAATGCTTTCAAAAAAGTCTAAAATTTGTCGCGTGGTACAGAATAACTGACCATGCTTAGGCGTGTATCAAGTTTACATTACTTGATTAACTAATCAAATTTTATATCAGATTTGTCCCGGTTGTGATGAAACTTTTCATTTCATTGATCAGTTATTTCTAAATTACAGCTAGTCTGGATTACCTGCCCTTGACACTACTTTTGAAGTATGGCGGGGAACCATACTATATTATAGCAAGTTCAGATTCCGGAAACAAGTTTAGGTGTCACACCACTGGTTTTTTGCCATATTGAAAATAGAGTGAAATTGACCATCTTTGAAGCTTCACAAATCGCTTAATGGCAAAACTTTGGCTTTACCGTCTCTTGCTCTCAAAAGTACAGTCATAGTCCTTCAAAAAAAAAAAAAAAAAAAATGCATAAAAAACAACATGTCAACCGATTGCGTTTTTCGCTAAATCCCAATCAATACAGGCACCCTAGAAATTGTCCTCTCAAAAAACGCCTGTTCACCGCCATGACCCCAATTTTTTGTTCCTCCACTGACATAAAATAGTCCAATCAATATATGATAAAATCGCATTTAAATGGTCCCCCACTACCTAAATTTGAAGCAAATCTAAATTATATACCACCAAGCCCTCTCAGCTCCACGAAACAGTGCAACAAAAGTGCTACTGAAAAATTTCACATCGCACTACTTTTGATTACTACGACGCGGAGGCAATGTCGCAGTGGTGCGACACATTTAGTGCGTGCCACCGTTATATACAAACGGTGAATACGAATTTACCTTCACTAAAAGGAAATTGCCTGTCATCGGTAAAACCTAAAATATTACACTTACGACGTTCACATAGCCTTCAAAATCTCAATATATACATAGTAAAATTAGTGTTGCACCACCTGTGTTTTTAACGTGTTTAATTTTCTGGCGTGAATGATATGAAATGGGTTGGAAATTAGAATCTGGCTGCTGTATACAAGAACAAACAAGTCTGTTGTCTCTGAAATGGAATGAACTGAGGTATCCCTTAACCTCATGGCAGCAGCTACTGATCGAGCTGTTTCAACCTCTCGTGAGAGGTGTGAGACAAAGACTGCAAGCTGTTTTGCATGCCTAGGGCGGAAGTACGCAATATTGCCTGATTTTGTGTGTCCATTCTCTGCAGGTCACTTTCAACCTGTCGTAAGTTTTGTTTCGACATTAAATTCCCTGTTTTAACCAAACTTAAACGCTTCTCGTTTTTCTTAAATTTGAAAGCAACATCTAGGCAAAAGATTCCCACTTACCATGAGGTCAAGGGATACCTCAGTTCAGTTCATTTTATGGGCAAAAGACGAGTCTGTTGGTGTATGCAGCGGCCGAATTCTAATTTCGACCCAATTTTATCTCATTCACGTCAGAAAATCAAACCCGGTAAAAAACACAGGGGGTGCAACACTAATTTTACTATGTATATGTACAGCAGACAGTGTACAACAACGAGACCATACTTGATTTACGTTCAGCAGCAGCCTATGGGTAACAACTATTATTAGTTTCAATCAAACTACAAAAAATACGCATCACGTCTATATCTAGTAACAGCTTGTGGCCTGCCTCTCTCTCTCTTTCTCTCTCTCTCTTCCTCCTCCTTCTTCTTTTTTCTCCGTCTCTGTCTCGCTCTCTATCTGTTACTGTGTATTTTTATCAATTTTTTCCTTTATTCCTGTTGACATTGATTTTCTGAAGAATCGTTGTGTTTGACACTTTAATCTATCACCACCGTGCGTGATCGATCACCGTGATTGCTTGATGATAATCTTCACCTACTTTACGCCCAAGGTCGAGGCTGATTGGTGTTTAACATTGTTTATATGGTGTCATAATTCCTTCGCACGACAGCTCAGACAAAACTTTTTTCTCGTTTAATTAAAGAGCTAGACTTAACTGGTCTCAGCTCCAGATTGAGGGAATGATTTTGATTTCAAAATTGAAAAGAATATTAATTATTTTCCACTAAACCCTATGTTATGGGTACTCATTAGAATCGTCTCAACGAGACGATTCTAATGAGTATCCACAATATAGGTTTTGGAAGTAAAATAATGGATTCAGAATACCACCACCCACTCTTACCTGGAGCACTGACTGGTACTAGGCGAGATTCTTGTTGTTGTAAGGTGTTTAACGCTGTTTTCAACATTATTTCAGTTATATCGCGGCGGCCAGTGCACCTACCCATGCTTTCCTGGAGTTTCTTTTTACCAGTACTCTGCACAATATTCTTTCCAAGCCACTGGCTGCTTTCCCACATAACCCTCGTCGAAACAATGATCAGCGGGAGAGAGAGGAATGAATCCTGTCGCAATGACTATCATCAATCCTCGGAAAGAAATTGGCCAAGCCGGGTATCAAACCAGCAACCTCCTGTTCTCAAGTCCTGTACGCTACCGACTGAGCTACGGGGGCTTGGCGTACTAGGCGAGAGCAATGTATGATGAAGATTGCGAACATGAGAAGGAACCGAAGCCTAGTTTGAAGCCTTTTTTTGCATGTTGGGCAGGGGGCAATAATCAGATATACCAGATATATACTACTTACACTTTGATAGGGATCATTTAGTTATTTCAGTACAGGTATATTTTACAACAATACATTTTTGCATTGAAAACCATCCGTCTCCAAGGTAGTTTATGTTATCAGTGTGGCAACGTAACGTATTGAAAACTCATATCTGGTGCATGCCACATATAAATGTCGGCTGAATTAAATATGGTGATCCTTAGCAAATGTTGAGTAGTATATTGTGAAACCAATAGAGACTGTGCTAATACGGATGCACGGCTTAACCCTTTCCTAGACCACACAACATTTTTAGTCTTGTCCAAATTCAAAGCACTTGCAGACGACAATTTCAATGCGGCTCAAATGGTGCAATTTTTCTGTGATGGGTAGAAAGCATTGTGGGAAAGGGAGAAAATGCTGGTTACCAGCATTTTCTCCTTTTCCACAACGTTTTCAAAAGGCTGCTTTCCAAGGGTCGTTAAACGTCGGCATTGTGCGGTAAAGGGTTAAGCCTTTATCACACAATTCTCGAAACGCCTTTAAAACTGGAAAATTTAAAATACAATATAAATTTTAATGGAGTCATACTCTGTCAAAAAGGTGTCTAATGCATCTGCGAAAAGTATCGACCAAGGTCAGCCTGCGCAGTTCACGCAGGCTGACCTAGACCAATAGTTTTCGCCATTAGTCATTTTTCTACGTGTCAAAGGACCATTCTATCCCATGATTCAATTGCTTGTTAAAATACGTGGCCATCATGGATTCAGATTTATGTGATGTCTTGTTTAGTATAATGAATGTTTTAGATGCATTACGCCCTCTTTACCCAGAGCATGGTTCATATCTATCGTCTTGTAGCGAGTTAAGCATTTTAAATGGGTATAGATAAAGTGAGACAAACAAATGGTTTCAGGTTACGTTTTCGGAGCCACTGCCGGGTTTGATATATCTGATGGCTGTCGAGTGCTAAACGGTCACCTTATAACATATACTGGCGGGTTCCATGTTTTTATTTTAGCTATCGAGCACTGTAAGGTCAAGTTATCACAAACATTGGCAGGTTCCGTGTTTTTGGTGGCTTCCGAGTACCATTAGGTCACGCTACAAAATACATTGAAGGGTTCAATGTTTCCGAGTGATTGCCGGGAAGTATACGGTCACTTCATCACGGATACTGACGTGTTTAGAGTTTCTCGATACCTGCCGAGTATCATAAGGTTACGGAATCGCAGATACTGACGTGTTTTGTGTTTCTCGGTGGCTTCTCAGAACTATAATGACACGTTATTATAGACACTGATGTGTTTTGTGTTTTTCGGTGGCTTTTCAGTACTATAAGGTCACGCAATAACAGACACTGACGTGTTTTGTGATTCTCGGTGGCCTCTTAGTACGATGAGATCACGTTATCACAGACACTGACGTGTTTTGTGTTTCTCGGTGGCTTCTAGGAACTTAAAGATCACGTTATCACACACCTGATATGTTTTGTGTTTCTTGGTGGCCTCTTAGTACTATAAGGTCACGCAATCACAGACACTGACGTGTTTTGTGTTTCTTGGTGGCCTCTTAGTACTATAAGATCACGTTATTTCAGACACTGACGTGTTTTGTGTTTCTCGGTGGCTTTTAAGTACTATAAGGTCATGTAATCGCAGACACTGACGTGTTTTGTGTTTCTCGGTGGCTTCTCAGATCTATAAGAACACGTTATCACAGAAATGGGGGGGGGGGGGGTAGTGCGTTTTCTCGGTGGCTTCTCAGTACTATAAGATCAAGTTATCACTGACGTGTTTTGTGTTTCTTGGTGGCCTCTTAGTACTATAAGATCACGTTATCACAGACACTGGCGTGCATTGTGTTTCTCGGTGGCTTAAGTGGTATATATCACAGCCACTGAATGTGTTTTGTGTTTCTCGGTGGTTTTTCAGTACTATAAGATCACGTTATCAAACATATTGGCGTGTTTTATGTTTCTTGGTGGCCTCTTAGTACTATAAGATCACGTTATTACAGACACGGACGTGTTTTGTGTTTCTCGGTGGCTTCTCAGAACTATAAGGCCGAGTAATCACACGCACGGACGTGTTTTGTGATTTTCGGTGGCCTCGTAGTACTATAAGATCACGTTATCACACACAATGACGTGTTTTGTGTTTCTCGGTGGCTTCTCAGAACTATAAGGCCACGTAATCACATGCACGGACGTGTTTTGTGATTTTCGTTGGCCTCGTAGTACTATAAGATCACTTTATCACACACAATGACGTGTTTTGTGTTTCTCGGTGGCTTGACGCTACTACAGGGACTCGTAATCACAGATACTGACGTGTTTTGCGTTTCTCGATGGAATCTTAGTACTAGAAGATCACGTTGTTACAGACACTAACGTGTTTTGTGGTTCTCGGTAGATTTTCAGGACTATCAGGTCACGTAATCACAGACACTGGCGTTTTTTGTGATTCTAGGTGACTTCTCAGAACGATAAGATCACATTATTACAGAATTGGCGTGTATTGTGTTTCTCGATGGCTTCTCAAAACTAAGATTACGTTATCACAGAATTGGCGTGTATTGTGTTTCTCGGTGGCTTTGCAGTACTATAAGGTAACGTAATCACGGACACTGACGTGTTTTGTGATTCTCGCGGGCCTCTTAGTACTATACGATCACGTTATTACAGACACTAACGTGTTTTGTGGTTCTCGGTGGCTTCTAAGAACTATATAAGGTCATGTAAACACGGACAGGGACGTGTTTTGTGTTTCTCGGTGGCCTCTTAGTGCTATAAGATCGCGTTATTACAGACATTGACGTGCTTTGCGTTTCTTGGTGGCTTCTCAGAACTATAAGGCCACGCAATCACATGCACGGACGCGTTTTGTGATTTCGGTGGCCTCGTAGTACTGTAAGATCACGTTTTCACAGACAACGATGTGTTTTGTGTTTCACGATGACTTTTCGGTACAATAAGGTCACGTAATCACAGACAGGGACGTGTTTTGTGATTCTCAGTGGCCTTTTCAGTACTATAAGATCACGTTATCAAAGGCATTTACGTGTTGTGTGTTTCTCGGTGGCCTCTCAGAACTATACGGTCACGTAATCACAGACACTGCTTAGAAGGAGTTCCCAATTGCAAAACGACCATTCCTTTATCTAACGCCGATTTTGCACCAACAGTTAGTGACCATAAATATTTCATCAAAGTCCGAATCCCCATTGACCTATGTGTATTTTCAACTTTGCTTCTTAATCTATTGTGGGTTAAAAACTGAAGGTAATGTTATAAAAACAAAAATAAAATGAATTTTACAATGAAATATATACATTCAGACTCGATTCAATGTGTTATCATTATATAAATGCAGCTGTATAAAAAGTGATAAATATTTTCAAAAAACATTTTTTACATTGACGTCAATGGCGACGTTGCCAAAATTTAGCGGAAAAATAACACCACTATGCTTTAGAGAGCTGCAACTTTGATGCCAGGTGACAAGCACTAATGATAATATTAGTGTAAATAGCTCCAGTAACCTGGCTTTCTACCAGTATATTTTCCATATGATGGCATGATCAGAAAAGCGTAGTCAGTTTTTTTGCACACTGAAACATACATGAGGTCAATGGGAATTCGGAATTTGATGAAATATTTATGGACCACTCATTGTATTTATTCAATGTAACTGTCCAGAATATTCTGCTTGCAAAGAAAAATGTTTCAGTTGTATTTTTCAGTGTTTAACTAGAAACTTTGATTCAAGACAAAAAATTTAATTGCGTCCCATTACAGAACAGAACAGAACAGAACAGAACAAATATTTTATTAGACAAGTACTTCGTACATAGTCTTGTTTACATAAATTGTATATAATAAACAAGGTCTCTCTCTCTCTCTCTCCCCCTGTCTCTCTCTCTCTCTCTCTCTCTCTCACACCCCCACACAGATACGTCAAGTACTAAATTTCAACTGGGAATAACATGGAATAACCATGTTTCAAATATAAAAATATAATGGTAATACAGCAAACTGTTATAAAATGTTATTACTCATTGGAATATAAACTATCAAATCTAATAGTTAATGCGGATCTTATAAAAGAGGCAAGTTTAATTAAAGTATCATTGTTATTGCTTCGCATTAAAGTAACCAATTTATACATGCTAGGTTTGGTATAGAAAAAATCACTAATAAGCTTTTTACGCAATGGCATATACTTTGGACAAATAAGGACAAAATGATATTCATCTTCTACTTCTTCCATGTTGCATAGTTTACATAATCGTTCGTTCCTAGGTATCCCATTTTTAGCAAATCTACCGGTTTGGACATTTAGTGAGTGAGCTGATATTCTGAATTTACAAATATATCCCCGAACGTTCAACGGTAAAGCATCTAGATATTCTTCTTTTGCAAAGGAGGTTTTAATACCTCTATAGACAGTTAAAACTGAACTATAATCTATTTTTGAGAACCACTCTTGTTGAAAACAATCGATCATTCTTTGTTTCAAAACTTTCAAAATTTGATTAGAATGATGAGTGACAGGGTTATTGAATATTTCGGACATACCATAATCGTCAAATATCTTTTTAACATTATAAACCCAATTTCGTTTTCCCTTTATACAATCTTGAAGAGCCTGTGCATAAATGGTTTTTAAAATGATGTTTTTAGTATCTAAGAGCTTATACCAATACTTAATTATTTTCATGTACCTAGATATATAAAGGGGATAACGACCAAGCTCTCCGTAAACAGCCATAGAGCTAGTACTAGACTTAACCTGCAGTATACGCTTGCAAAATTTTAGATGAATTCGCTCAATTGCTTTAGATTTACTGTAGCCCCATATTTCACAGGCATAACTGAGAATTGATCCAACAAATGCGTCGAAAAGTTGACAAAGCGTACTGGTGGGCAATTTAAATTTAAAGCAGTTAATCAGTAGTGCATTTAAAGCTTTCATTGATTTTCCTACAATATATTCTTGATTCTCTGCAAAGTTACCTGTGTAATGGAATACTGTACCGAGATAATTAAAATTATCAACTGATTCAATTTTTCTACCATTATATGTCCACGATTCATTTTCTTTCAATTTACCTCGTTTTCGAAATACCATTGTTTTTGTTTTCTCTACGTTTACCTCTAAACCCCATTTACTACAATAATCGTACAGCAAATTTATATTCTTTTGAAGTTCATATGGACTCTTGCCAAAAATGACCATGTCATCTGCAAATAACAAAATGATGAGTGTGATCTGATCAAAACTTAAGCCAGATTCAGGATTTTCCTGAAGGTGAAGTTCAAGATCTTCAAGGAACAATGATGCCAAAATCGGAGAAATTATCTCCCCTTGCCTTAGCCCCACCCCGTATTCGAAAAAGTCTGAGAGTTCGTTTCTGTTTCTAACACATGACTTAACTTTGTTATACATATCCCTGGCGATTCGTAATAACTTCCCCTTGATTCCCAATTTATGCATTTTATACCACATGGCATTTCTATTTATAGAATCAAAGCATTTCTTCAGATCCACAAAAATACAATAAAGACGTTTGTTTTCACTCAAATATTTAGTTATAATATTCATCAAGACAAATATTGCGTCCGTTGTTGAAACCCCTTTTTTGAATCCGAATTGAGCGTCTGATATTTTGTTGTTTTCATCACAAAATTTTGTAATACGATTATTCAATAAAGTCGTAAATAATTTTGAAAAACAACTAAGTAGTGTGACACCTCTATAATTGTTAACATCCTCCCTTGATCCCTTTTTATGGACAGGAACAATTATACCCTCAGTCCATTTATCCGGAAAGTAGCCAGATTCCAATATTGCATTGAAAAGGTCACATATATGTGAGGACAAAATATCAATACCTTCAATCAAAAACTCGTTCAAGATATTATCAGAGCCAAGTGCCTTTCCCCGTTTTAATGATGCAACTGCTTTCATTAATTCGGGAATAGTAAATGGCGAATTTAATTCTTCAAATGTGCTGTCATTGTCATCAAAGTCATGGGTACTACAAAACTATCTGCCACTTGATTAGAAGAGCAGGAAACACTATCACAAAGTGAAACAAAAAAGTTTTTAAAATCCTTCAAAGGTATATTATTGTTTTGTTTACTTTTACTTTTGAAAAAATTCCAAAATTGTTTTGGCCTTTCTTTCTTCAAAGAACACAATTCGTCTATTTTAATTTTTTCATATTGTCTTTTCTTTTTCTTACATAAACTTTTATATGTACGTTTTAAACAACTGAAATGTTCCCTATTATTCGTAGATGGGCATCTATTATACTCATTCAAAGAAGTCAAGTAAATTTCACGCGCATTGTGACAGTCGAAATCAAACCACTCTGATTCATTCATTAATTGACGTTCTTCAAAGCAGTTAGTTTTGGACTTCGATACATTCTGACAAAACAACGGATCCGCCACATCTATAATAGCGCGAGTGAAATCGTTTAAAACCGAGTTAATACATTCCCTACTGCTTGTGTCTAAACTACAAACAAGATTGTTAAATATCGGCAACTTTCCGATAAGGCCCGATCTAAACTCTCTCTTGCGAGAATCGTCCCATCTGTATCTGGTTCCGCGATCTGGATCGTCGGACTCAGGTACAATGCTACACTTCAGAGAAAAAGATAACTCAGCGTGATCGCTATATTCATTAAAAGGCCCTACCGAAAAATCGCTTAAACAATTAAAACACTCGGGTTTTGTCACAAGATAATCTATCACGGAAGAACATTGAGAGTTAACAAAAGTGAATGACCCCTGAATATCGTTATATAATCGTCCATTTACTATTCGGACTCCCGATGATTTACAAAGATCAAGTAATTTAACCCCAAAGTTATTCCAAGCACTGTCCATTGTGGACCGCGGCATGTAACAATCGGGGGCATAATCTTCATCATCCGTTAGATTATTATATTGGTCATATGCTATGAAATCGCTTTTTCGACCAACACGACTGTTCCAGTCACCAACCAAATAAACATAACCACAATTTTCATAATCATCAATATCAGTTTGCAATAAATCGAAAAAGTCAACATTTACGAAATTATAAGCCGGGGAGTCTTCACCCCATATATACATGCCACAGATATATACGTCTCTCTCGAATCCAAAAAAATCGTGACTTAACCGTAACCAAATAACGGAATCATAATGATTTCGCACTACAGTGATTCCGGGTTTAAGATGGTCCCTGTAGTAAATTACTGTTCCTCCACTATTTCTTCTTGCTTTACGATGTTGGAATTTTCTATAAAAATTGTGTGATGTATAGCCTGACAAGCGTATATCACTATCTTTATTAGTCCATGTTTCAAATAAGAAAATAATATCACTTTGAGAGATTAGTTTAGTGAAGTCACTTGACTGTTTTTTTCTGTGCTGTTAAGCCATTTACATTCCACGATGTAACGCGCACATTATCCCCATAGTACCGTTAGTCCTTTTTTATCGGCTTACCTTCTACATACAGTGTATCATACGTTATCCAGGATCGTTTTCCTTCCTTCTTATACTCTTTCATTAATGGCACTAGTTTGCGTCTTTTGTCCATTACCTCTTTAGGAAATTGCTCTGTAACAAAATAGGGCGTACCTTGTAGTGTTTTCCATTGCTTTCGCACTAGTTCCCTTTGCTTGAAATACGTAAATTTCGCTACAATTTTCCTGCACTGATTGGGAGATCTAGGGCCCATTCTGTGTACACGCTCGAACTTGAATCTGTCGACTAGGCTAGTAGTATAGGTAACTAGACTAGGGACATGTCCCTAGTCTAGTTACCCTGAGGGAAAATTTGTCCCCAGAGTGCTTCCCCGGGTAAGCACTCTGGGGACAATTCCGGTCAATTTGGAAAATTTTGGGTCGATTTGGGTAAAAAATGGCACTTTCTGGCATTTTTGCTTCCCCCCCTCCGTCCCCAGTCTGCTTACCCTGAGTCCCCAGAGTGCTTCCCCGGGTAAGTGATCTGGGGACTAATCCGGTTATTTGGAAAATTTTCGGGTGACAATTTGAAAAGATAGATCTTTCATGGTAGATGGTTAGCCCTGAAAAGGGCTGTTTTGTTTGGAGATTGTGTTTTTTATGCACAACCTCCAACTTTCCTGCAGGCTGGACAGCTGTTCGCCGCTCGTCTTCTAATCCTTCTTATTTGGTTTTCACCCAACTCGAAGTTCAACGAGAACGGCGGCTCGTTATCATCATCCCAACATTCTGTTGTCGGAATGACAAACTCCTTCTTCTTCTCCTCTCTAGGTATCTCCGCCAGCTGTCTATTTATTCTCTCTATCTTCAGATTGAGGGTCTCAGCCAGTCTCATCAGATTTCTCACGTTCCTCCTGAGATCTTCCATCGTGAAATGAAAATGATAAAATAGAGTCGACTTTTATAGCTTTTCAGCAGGATTGAGTTGTCTCATGACGTCATTTTCTCCTATATTCTCCCGCTTCAGCGTTTCATGTTTTTTGACTCCGAATTAACGTTGACCAATGCATAGCTTTGTTACAATTTCTTGTTCGGGACAGAAAAAACTAGAGTTTGATTATCTTGTGTTTTTTCTGACTATGACTTTGTTTGTTTGACAAATTGAAAAAGTTCTTTTCTTGGTACATGGGTAGCCCTGAAAAGGGCTGTTTTTTGTGTAAAATACACTTTTTAACCTCTCTTTTCTCTATCCATATTTCCCGCTGGATATGGGATCTGTATCAGACGCTCCACTTCATGTTTGATACATCTGATACGTTTTCTTTCTTCTAACCAATATAGGAATGCGAGGATAATTGTCAAGCCAAACATTGTGAATATCGCCTTATCTCTACGATAGTTGAGTAGTAAATGGGGTTTCTTAGTGTTTACATTTGGTAAATGATGACCAATGCATATTTTGTTACATTTTTCTTTAGTGTTTTGAGTTTTAGTTGACAATTTTGAAAGAAAGATCTTTTCATGGTAAATGGTTAGCCCTGAAAAGGGCTTTTTAGAAAGATTTAATGAACTGTCAAGACCTACAATTCTTCTGGTTGAATTACTGGGATGATTTCACATCCGCAGAATTCACAGCAAACTGTAGATCCCTCATCATCATCAAAAAATCCTTCGTCTGGATCTGGACAATTATGCTTCTGGCCAAGATAGTCCAGGAGTGTAAAGCATTTTCCACACTCTATCTGGCATCTGCTCGCACAGTGAGGACAGAGAAGAATCTGAACCATGCTGAAGTATTTATGTTTTTTGTGAGAAAAAACATCGCGCTTATATAGTTCACAGCATGGTTTGACCTACTTGTCTCATGTTTTTAACTCCGAATTAACGTTGACCAATGCATAGCTTTGTTACAATTTCTTGTTCGGGATAGAAAAATAGAGTTTGACTATCTTGTGTTTTTCTGACTACGACTTGACTTTGTTTGTTTGACAAATTCGAAAAAGTTCTTTTCTTGGTACATGGTTAGCCCTGAAAAGGACTGTTTTGTTTTTTAGTGGTTGTGATTTTTTTCAACTTCTAATGACAGCAACCGAAATTCGCCTGACAGATGGGGCATACTCCAACTCTTTTTGTGATCGTCATTACTCCGTTATTGAAAGTTATCTTTCTCCCAAATTTGACATCAACTAAAATAATATCAGGTGTTGTCTTTAAGAATAGTTGAACTATTCTTTCACCGAGATCTTTGAACGGTTGTGATATACGGTGTAGTTGTACGGGTTGAGTGTTTAGTAGCAATATCTGCTGTCCGACATCTAGATAGTCTTTGAGAGCCTCACGCAGTTGATGGTTGATTTCCTCCACATTGTTCTGCTCCATATTGATTTTAAACTCCCGAACTGGTCGAGAGCTGAGAGTCGAATGATGAATGTATTGGGAAATATCAGCCTTTCTTTATACGATAGCAGGAGGATTGAAAAAAATAAGAGCGCGGACCTGGCGGAAAGCATATACATTTTTTCCCAAACTACGTTTTCATGCTAATATAGTAAAAAAGTTATGACTCGTAGCATGGGGAAAAATGTAAGCAGATTGGAGTCTTTTGGGGAAAAAACAGAATGAAGAACTCGACTGCTTTTTTGAACTTTTTTATTGAACAGAACTGAAACAATGAACTGAAACAATGAACTGAAACAATGAACATATTTACAATAAAACTTAAAAAGACAAAAAATGAACATAATATCAATGAACTGTTAACAATAAAAATTCATTTTTGAAAATGTTTTTTTCACTGTTTGTGGGGAGAAGTCTCTGAAATTTTCTTGTATAGATTTCCATAGTGTTGATTAAACCACGATGATACATTTCGATCGTTGCGATGGTGTTCCGTTGAGAGAAATTTCTGTTGAAGATATTTCTGTATATTATATCCTCTAGCAACAGCATCCAATACGAAGATACAGTAAATTCCGCAAACTTTACCCTGTAGGCTCTGAAGGGTTTGTCGATTGTATCTCCACGAATAAGAATGATTGTCTAAAAAGTTAATAATTTCTGGCTCAAGTGGTGGTAGACCGTAGGGATCGAAGTATAGTACATTGGCATCATTATCAAATATCACGGCCACCCAGTGTTCTCCTGAACCGGTTGATTTCTCTGTGTTCACAATGTAGGCTTTCACATGATTGGGTTTTTGTCGAGGCAACTGATCTTTTGCACAGACTTTTGCCTGTAGATTTTTTATCCATGTTCCATGATCCAATATGTATTGAATTTCAGAAGTATACATTTTTTCTAATCACTTTTCCAGGCTTGTTTTACTTTGTCACACCAATATTTTAAGAACGACTCCGTGATATCAGATAGAATGTTTTGTTTTATATTTCGCCAAAATCTGTAGGCTTCCGCATAGTCAGTTTCATCGAGTTTCATTTCTACGAGCTCAGGATACCATTTTTTCATGATTCTGTATGGATTTAATTCCTTCATAGCTTGTTCTATGAACATATCTGTATGTTCTTGTCTATCCTTGAATAAACATAGTTCATGCTGTATTTGACTGGGATGATCCACTTGACATCCGTAGCACTCGTTGCGAACTTCACTGACTATTAGATTTTGTAGTTCTTTAATCATATGTTTTTCAAAGCTGTTGTGAATGTCATTTTTCCGAGTAGAAAGACACTCTGAGGTGGAATATTTCACTTTTTCTGCTTCTTTTCTCAGTGAAATAGCAAATCTAACTCCCGACATTGTTTTTAGTTCTTTAGTCCTGTAGATAGTCCTGAAAAGGACTGTTTTTTCTGATATATCGTTCAAAAGTTAATTAGTCCTGATAAGGACTGTTTTCGATCTATCTTTCAAAAGTTGATTAGTCCTGATAAGGACTGTTTTTTGTGAAAGCTAACTTTTTTCGACCAGAGAGTTTCTGTTGATTTTTTCAGGATTAATAATCTGTGATGATTTCTCTCAAACTGTTGATTTCAATCTGATTGTCAAATTCAGCAAAGACAATAACGTTGATCACTGTTGCCAAGGCTTGCGCGAATTGAAGCTCAATGCGAAGACTTCCAGTTTTTATAGGATGAAGTTGTCCTTCTTCACTGCCTTGATCAGGTGTCAAATCGTACCCCCACAAACAGTATCCACCGACATAGTCTTCTTTAGCAATATCAAATGATTTATTGAGTCCTAAGGCTGAGACAGCCTGATACATAGACAAATATGATTTCAAATACAACCCATTTTCAAAGTCAGGCTCAAAGGGTCTGTTATGAATACTGTGTCCATTGCATGATACATCTATTTTTGACAGATTAAAGTGTTGAAAGAAAAATGGATTGTTAGCATAAGCCCCATTATAAGCAGCATTTGTTACCATTGCAATGAAAACACGTTTTGGAAGCTGGCCTTGAAACAAATGATCTTCAATTTTAGACTGAAGACCATTACCGATAGTAAACGTCTTTACTTCTACCCTACGGATAGGAATTTTCATGTTTTGCTGAGCTATGAGATGATTTAGATCATTTGCAACAACAGGCAACAATTCAATATTTCGTACATGAAGACTGACTGTTTCCATTACAATTTTTGCATCTGGTGCAGCAGTACCTCCTGTAAGGCAAAAGTTTGGTGAGGATCTGTTTAATCTAAGTCTGATTTCAACCCCATTAGGTAAAAATTTTTCTTGCTGAAATAGATCAAGATGTAATCGTCCGAAAAGCTCTGCAGTTCTGCTTAGTCCGATTACACCGATTCTGTTTACTAGTCCAGTATTTCCCGCATCATGGTTGAGTGTTTCAAATTGCCCACTGGTGTCTTCAATCCAAAGTGCACCAGCTTTCAAATGCGTAGACTTGCTGTCAGCATTATAGGACAAAAGATTTTCGATATATGCTCTGTACGGATAGGTATCTGAATTACTGCTGATTAGTTTATTATTTAGATACAAATCGACGCTGCTAAACATACTATGCAGGAAATTGTTTACAGGTGCCACATTTGAACCGACTTCTAAATTAGTACCGTCAGCTTTAACGATTTTGAATTTGATATACAAATACGATTGTGACAAATCTGTCCAATGTTCGGTTTGAGGTGGTATGATGAATTCTATCGGCGAATTGCTTGTCAAAGATGCTATTGGAAAATGTTCAACCCATTGACTTTCTTGCATCGTTGTCATTGTAGGTGGTACAGAAAGAACATTGAGTTCTGATTTACTGCATTCACAAGATCCGTTTTGCATCATTTTTATATATAATATATATAATATATATAATATATATTCAATCAAATATATCGAGAGTCCTTGATCTACTGTAATGATTTCTTTGTCTTTTATTAATGATCTTGCCTTTGCGAGATCGAGAAGATGAATGACGTGTCTTTTGTGATTTTCTTTTATTTATCCCCGGTATTAACTGTTGTGCTAGATCATGAATGGCTTGTTTTCCCCTTGAAATTACAACTTTTTTAGGGTTTTCACCACGTAAAAGGATATCTCCTACCGCCCCTAATCCTTGTCTGATTCCTTCTTTTTTTACAGCATTCAACCCAGATTTGACCAAGGGTTTAAGCAATGGAGTCACTGTTTTAATTGCTGATCTAAATAGAGAACCTAGTCCGTAGCCATACTGATGTTTTTCGCCGCGATAAACTGGTAGCATTTTTTTGGTCAAATATTTATTTAAATATTTATTTGTCAAATATTTTTATTTTTTCTGTCTGAAATGTAACTTGACGATTGTCTTACCAATAATAAAATGAAACGGTATACCAGAATCCCCTGTTATTTGAATGTGAATAGTATCGAAATCAGATTTCGAAACGGGGACATAATGCGGTAATGTAATTTCATGGTTGATATGTTGGGCTTCATAATTATTTTCATCTGATATGTTTGGTTTGAACGGAAGAACACGAAGTATGGGAGCCAATGTATCACCCACTATAGTGTGTTCAGCAACATCTGAATAAACAAACAGATGATTGTACCCAGCATCAATGTTAGGGCTGTATTTAAATACCTCTAAAATATTTCTACTCGAAAAAATTATCTCATTTTTGAATTCTGGTGATCCTCCCAGTTTTAAAAACAGCTGTGGATGAAATTTGAATCCGGTTCTTGTTATATTTGTGAATGCCAATTTCGGTCGTTTGCTTGAGGTTGAATAGCTAATAGACACCCCGATTGAATGCTTCTGAAAGATTTCACTTAGGTTATTTTGAATCAAATCGTCCATTACCTCTATAACATGTTTTGCTGAAGTGTAACTACCCGGTGAAAAATAAAATGCAATTGACCATTTTACTGCTTCATCTCTTTCGTTTTGTTTTATTGGAATTATCTTCATATTATCTCTTCTTCTATCTGCCGCTGCTGCTGCATTGTATAAATTAACATCTGCAGTTATAATTTCGAACTTTGCTTCTTCTTCAGTTATGTTTAAATACTGAGAGGGGGTAATAAGATGAACTAATGCAACTTCCCAATTTTCCCTGTCAATATGAATTGTTTTTGGTAAATGAACTTTAAAACAGCACTGTGTGTTGTTTGGATAAAGGTTTATGGAACTATCACTAGGTAGAGTAAGATAAAACGAATTCATTTTTAATTTTTTGATTTAGTATTTTTTACTGTCAACGAGATCACCCCCACTAGTTGTTTTTTGTCCAGACTTTGTGAATTTTAACCCTGGAGATGGAAGAATATACCCGAGCGAACTGCTTAACAGTATCAACCACAATTCACGATCTTGACTTTGAATGCTTAAATGTACTATCGAGGTTGCAATGATTGCGTAAATGACTAATATCTGTGAAATATACGTAAACTGATTCTTTGGAACACGATTTCCACAGCAGTTGTAATTTTTAGTACTAGCACTATCGACACTTTCTGTCCCAGTCTCAATGTTTGACTGCGAATTTATCATAATTGTATTGTCTTTTTATTTTTTCCGATCAAGATACCAAATGCGATTCTGGTATCCAACTTTGAAATTTTTTTGGATAACCTTTCCAATTGACTTTTATTTCTTTGATTATTTTTTTACCCTCACGTCTTGTACGTCTATCAAGAACTGAATCAATTTCATAAATTTCATCATCTTTTATCAATTGAAGTTCGTATTCATAATAAGTCCCCAAAATTTGTTCACCCTCTAAATCTTTTATTTTATAGGTGATAGGTGAAAATGTCTTGTTAACATGAGTGATTTCAAATATTTCTTGAGTCCAATTTGGTAAATAACCTTTATCAAATGTACGTTTCGTTTTATTGATACGAACACGATCTCCAATTTTGAATTTTGGCTTTTTTGTCATTGCAATTGTCGATAAACGTGGATACAGATTTTTCGAAATCTCTGCCTCATTTGATTTTGTTACCATTGCAGGAGATGTTTTGATACTTCTGTGAAAAGTATGATTGTAATTCTTAACTAAAGAATTCAATACGTCAATGTAACGTCTTGTTTTCTTGTACGTAAAGTATTTCCACATTCTCGTTTTTAAAGTGCGTTGAAATCTTTCAACAATACTTGCTTTCGTCTCTGGATTTTCGGTGGTAAAGAAATGAATCTGATTCTTTTTCAAGTATTGCTGAAACTGTCTGTTTTTGAATTCCGAACCTTTATCTGTTTGAAGTGATAAAGGTTTCCGATTTGATTTCTGAACAATAGATTGAAATGCTCGAATCAAAGTTTTTCCCATCTTATTTGGAATAGGGATAACCCATGAAAATCTTGAAAATACGTCAATTATACAAAGTAAATATTTCTTGTTATCATTTTGTCTTGCTAAATGTTGCATGTTAGCCAAATCAGCCTGCCATTGATAGTCTATACCACTTACAATAGTTTTTCGTCTTTTGAAACGACGACGAATTGGTTTATGTAAGGTATAGGTGGATTCACCTCGTAACCACTCTTGAACATCTTTGTATCTTATTCCTTTCAAAACAGATTTTGCAGCGTGATACAATTGCTTTATTCCAGTAAATGCGACAGTGCTTTTGGGATCATAAAACAATTTTCTTAACACGTAATCAAGTTTGTAACCAAGTTTGTAACCAAGTTTAGGCTTTACCAGGATTCCCATGACTGAAGCGTTTTACGGCTAGGGGTCTTTTTTATAGATTTTGGTGGAGTTAACAACTCTTTAGTATAGAATTGCCTCAGTCTTTCTCTTTCTTCGGGTTTCATGTATGGAGATGATTCTTTTATTCTTTTTGCAGATTTTTTAACACTTCTTGTAAGCGATTTCCTTTCACTTTTTTGTACGCTTTTTGGCGTGTGAAATAAGTGATCGGATTCGCCGTAGGATTCTTCATCTTCACTCACTGATTTAGTCAGTGATTTACTCAGTGATTTATCTTGAGCTTTTTGCATCCACCTCCATCTATTTGAGTTACCAATTACTTCTCGCGGTATATTGCTTTCGTGTAATGCCTTTGAAAAAGTTTTCCATCCTCTAGGTTCAGTACCTTTTCTCTGACGAATTGTATCATTGATAAGATCGATGATATTGGAACCATGAATGCGTACACCTTTGTATGACACGACTCCTTGTTCGTCCCAAGTTAAATTATTGTTATCTTTTATCATACTCAAAAGTAACTCAGCTTTTCTTTTCATGGTTTTTGGTACGCTTTGCAAAATTTGATCATGCAAGGTAACAGATGCTGATTTCTGTATACTGTCATCATTTTTTGCCGTTGGAAGTGAGTTGAACAAAGTCGGTCTTGCTTTTTGAAGCGAATTTTGTAACTTAAACAAAGTTTCACCATACCTTTGAGCCTTTTCTGTTTCTGACAAATCAGTGCTTTGTAAAATATGACCCATATCCTGCCGAAGATGTGCTGCATCCACAACTTGCGGATTGGGTGGTAAACGAGGTTTATGATATTGCTCGTCTTTCCAACGATTCATATTTTCTAAAACCTGATAAGGCACGATAACCATTTTTTTAACAGACATGATTTTATCTATAAGATTTTATCTATAAGGCTTTAAGTGCCCCTCCTATTCCTCCGATAACGGCTTTTCCTAACAATGGTAATAATACAGGTGCAAGTAATGAAAGAAATCCACCTTTTTGATTTAATATTTGTTTTTTATTTTTTACAGAAGCCGATTTCGAAGCTAAACGTCTGATATGTTGTCGGCTTGAATACAATTTCTTCTTCTGAGCTGATGATAAATGTACATTGCCTTTTAAAACGTTATGACAACATTCCGATATGCATCTTATCACTTCGGGTGATGAATCTTTTACAAGTTTTTTACGTATTTTTGGTGTAGCCTGCATCATGGCCATAACCATTGAACCATGTTTTTTTATCAGAGGTGTTTTTCTTTTCATGTTGACTTTAACTCGATATCGGATTAAATGATAATACAACGTCCATGTCACTATCATTTATACCTGATGTTTTTAACATACTGTTTTTAACATACTGTTTTTTAACATACTGTTTTTCAAAAGAAAACTTTTTAACATACTGTCTTTTACAGTCAGAATTACTTTTTAAGAAAACTGTGAATAGAGAGCATCAACCAATGTGTCAGCACTAGCCATGGATGAATCCACGGGAACGGTTCTTCCTTTCCCAAGGTCAAGCATCTGCTTTTTTTCGTCAAGTTTATATCTTCCTGTACCGAGGTTATATCGTAGCATATCTTCTATCATCCGTCTATATTTTCTTAATCCTTTTTTATGTTTAGCCAATGTATTTGGAGACCAAGCGACGGATGGAATTCTTTGAAACGCTATTTTTTTGCCTGGTAATATAAATCTTGAATACTTTCTTTGGTAATTCCGCATTCTTTCACCAAGTATTTCCTCTCTAGATTTTGGATATTGTTGATGTTCTGAAATGGTACTTGCTACAGGGGTTCGTTTTCGGGTAGTAACAAATCTTTCATCAATCGTAATTGGAGATTTTTTCTTTTGAGATTTTTTCTTTGGAGATTTTTTCTTTGGAGACTTTTTCTTTTGCGGAGCACGCTTTCTTGGAGATTTTTTCTTTTTTGGAGATTTTTTCTTTTGCGGTGCACGTTTTCGTGGAACACGTTTTCGAGTTTGTCTTTCAACTCCAAATTTTCTGATGGTTTTTACTCCATCCCATCTCAGTAAGCTTCTGATAATAACACCACCTAGAAATCCTCCCCCTCCAGGTTTTAAAATGATTTTACGTTTACTTTCCTCGTCTATGGATGGATCTGCTAACCGTTCAATATCTGTTCTATGTTTTGTCATGTACGTTGTGGTTTGTTTTGGTAATTTGATTTTATTTTCAATGATGTTTTGCGCAGCCAACGTAAACCATTTTAAAATTTCTTTTAAGCCTGCTTTTAACACAGCTTCTCTTTCATGTCTATCGGTTTGTTGGCTTAAATTTCGCAAAGCAGCTAAAACTGAACTCGATGTGGCTGGTAATGCCATGTTTACTCACGGGCGTGAATCATAAAAATGATTTATGTTCAAAATGTGATTCTCTTTTAAGCAAGAATTTTGCATAAAGTTTTTAAGCAGGAGAATAAATAATGGGGCCTCTTTCATCTCCTTGTGTACGCCAACGATGAAATATATCTGCTCGTAGTCTTAATTCTTTTTTTGTTTGTGAATGAAAATCTATGACTAAATAACCATGATCCGTCGATGTAGCATCTTCATAAGCAGGTAACAAATGTGGGGCTTGCATTTGGTGAGCTAGTGTTTTAATCTGATTCTTATCTCGTTCATTTCGAAATAAAATCATATATCTGGAATTAAGACTAATGGTTCGACTCGATTTCGACTGCTGAAACATATTTTGCGTGATGTAAATCACACTTGCATTACGATGGTGTCCTTTTCTTGTAAACCAAAGTTTAATTTTTTCCTCATCTTTTTCACCCAACATATCATCAAAGACAATTAAATGTGGAATAGATACATCACTGACAATTTCGTTTTCATCGTCAGGAATTCCCTCCACGAATTTTATCAATTTGAACTGTGAATTGAACTTTTCTTGCATAAGATTGTAAGCATGCTGCCATTCTTTGTAACACCAAACAACTCTTTCAGGAACGATGTTGAACAAGTCTTCTCGATAGTCAATTAATTTATGAACGAACTCTGTTTTTCCGCATCCACTCGGTCCTGTGATGAAAATATTACAAGGGTGTTGAAACAATATGGATTGTACATCCATATTTTTTTACTTTTCTCGTTAAAGGCTATTGATAAAATGACAATATCAATGAAAATAAAAGCATTTTTATTGAACAGAGGTGAACATTTTTATTGAACATTGAAAAAACATTTTTTATTGAACATTTTTTTACAATGAAAAACAATTCTTACAGTATAGCATATAACATTTTTTACAATGCAAATTCACAGATACCTCGATTTTTCCATTTGTCTTCATGTTCCACAACAGTTTTGTGCAATTGTTCATTACCCAAAAACAAACTATATACACTGTCCAAACCACTATATTCACACGTTCCTCTAATTTCAAAGACGTTTTTGAATACTGCTTTTGACGAAAGAGTTGAAAGTACGATTTTTTCTGTGACATCTCTACCAAATAGGAGATACCCTTCCATGATATCCACTCCTTCTACATTATCTCTTGATTTTGTATACCGTAAGTAAAAGTTAAACAGGACTGATTTCATTTTCAGTAGATTCAGATAACTTTCTTCTGGTCTTCCTATGATAATGAATCGCCATCGACTTGTAGCTTGCAACTGCTTAGTGAAATAGTCACTTTTCCACAAACAAGCTGTTAAATACCCTTTGATAGGGGTATCGAAGTTTGACTCAGTTATCAGCATTGTAATAAAGTCGTGCATGCTATACAATTTACAAGATATCTCTCCTTTTGCAACTCCCTTGTGCAATTTATCTATCCAAAATTGCACACATCTGAATTTAAGCTTAAACTGTGTTCCTTCATCGAGCGTGTGTTGTCGAACAAATTCTCCATAAACTTTTTCACGTAGCTCAATGGGTAACGGTAACATAGTTGCCATTTTTCACTGTTTTTAAAAACGTCTTACTTGATCTGTTTACCACAAGACAATGCGCTATAGAAATTTATTTTCTCAGACTTTTATAACCATAGGGCACAGTGTCAGTATCGTTTACAATAACTCTTTTGGTGTAAACAGAGCGAAACGTTTTTGTCTGCGCTTCGCTGGTCACCGTTCTATCTCTATGTCTTTTAATTTTACAATCATACCGAATTTTGATTTCTATCGTACGATCCAAAGCACATTTTGAATAGGTATCGAAATTCACCACCTGCTTGGTATTGTAATCCAAAGTAATTCCCTTCACTTTACATTTACTTATCTCTTTTCCATCTTTTGTTTTCATCTTATAAGCATAATTTTTAGGCCCAAGCCCTCTGAATTGAGTAATTTTACAGTCAGGCTCTTCATCAGTCCATTTTCCTAACCTACTGTTAATAATGGGCGGGTTCCATAATTCAGGATCATGAATGTACATACAACTATCTGTATCGAAATACAGAACTCTATCTTTTAACTTTTCAAGAACGGCGTACAATTCCAACCTTGCATAAGCTGTTACGTAAGACCCTACTATCACGTTGGCTGTAGCGTGGGTATCAATATGTTCCAATTTTGATTCATAGTTAACCAAGATGAATGGACAGTCCTCGTCAAAGATTTCTACATGCTTTACAATGAAATTGGGATTGGTGACTAATTCGAAATATTTAGACGGATCACTGATGTATTCCGTCTGAGTCAATTTTTCACGCTGGGCTAATTTTCCCCAAAGACAGTTCAACATAATCTTAGCAAACGATCTTCTCCCAGGGTTTTTTTGAATACAACTTGGATCAAGACGAACCCCTTCTGCCTTCTCATATTCACAAACGAATTGATCTTTTTCCGAGTCTGATTGGCACCAATTTGGGTAACCACTGGCTTCTTGCTTAATTTTCAAGAAATTATCCACATAGCCTTTAAAGAATTGGTCCGAAACAGAGTTGAAATGCCAGATTTCATACACTTGCATTAACCGATAGCCACAGTCAAGAGCTTTGAATAATTCAAAGCTAACCCAAGTTCCGACCAAAGCCCTCTCTTCTTCACCATGGATACAAATGTTTGAACTTTCTTCTGCACATTTCATACAGAGTGGAAACATCATTTTATTGTTACAGTGAACTGGGAGAACGGGGTGAAACAAATCAGTTGGAGGTAAAACTTTGCATTTGATTAAGCCCTCATACTGACGAATATTGTTCATATCAATATTCTCACTAGTCAAAATTTCTGGTTGGCCCACAGGATAGGATTTATGTTTACAAACATAAGGGTACAGAGAACAGATATCAATGTACTTGATTTCCTTCTTGCTTTTTTCATCAACATCGTAGCTAATTTTTATGGCATTACATCTTCCCCCAGACAGCCCCTCCCTCGGATCGATGGGATCCAAATGTGGATATAACTTTTCAATGAGTTTTTTGTACTCTTTATCCTTCATCTTAGCATCGAATTCGTGCTCCCAAATGGTCACGACATTATACCCCATTTCTATGATATCTCCTATACGCTTAAAGGTATGTTCGTACAATTCACCCATAGGTCTCCCATTGATGGGGTTGATCTGTTTTCGATCTGTATAACATACAGGACAACCATGATACAAATCCCCAAGGAACTCATAGACCGTGTTTGATTGACGGTGAAAACCATCTACAGTATATCTTCCGATTTGAACTTCCCCACCATTTTTTGCATGGCGAATATGAATACCTTTTTCCCGAGCTACGCTTTGAATCCAGCGTATCGCTTTCATAGAAAAACGACGTCTGGACGAATCTTTACTTGAAATGATAGCAATTTGATTTTCTGGCAAATATTTGCTTCGCCAGACTTTGTTACAGGCATCAGCAATGGTAATTGCCTCTAAAAATGGACAAATACCACCCTGTTCGATAAACAGCTTTCTGAATTCAGCACATCCCCGTCTTAGGATATCGACATCTGACCTACAGTACGATTCCATCTCTTTTTGAAAATTGAATTCCTCACCCTTTTGAACTTTATCATTATACCAGACTATGAATTTCGACCTACCCTCTTCAGACATTGAGTCGGGCTTGTAATAAGACATATCCAAGTATGGGCCAATATAACTCCAGAATTCGTCTGTATTTGCCCAGTGAGGAAAGTAACCTTTTTTCATTTCTTGAAGACCAAATGTGGCTGGAAATTTCGCCAGCCCAAAGTTCATGAAATTGAAGGAGTCGATCAGACGCACACCATTCAATTCTAACTTCATAATATTATTTCCATTCATGATCAATTTTGGAACTTTTAACCCAACTTTGACAATATAGTTAAGAATGAACTGGCCGTCATACCCTTTGAGATTATGAGCCATAGCTGTGACTCCTTTGTGATGTTTTGAAAAGAGCCACTTGCAAAATTGACTCAAAGTTTCTTCTCCTTGAAAAATAACTTCCCTACCCTCTTCAAATTCACTGCATGTAGAACAATGAAAATCAAGTGGTTTATCGATACAAGTATCACATGCTCTATGTGCTATACAATAATTTGGGATGTGTACCCCTGTATCTTGTTTGCATTCAAAATCAAAGAAAATGAACTGTGGTTTTTTGACTAGAGAAGAACTCGTTTCATCATCGCTGTCATGCTTCATCTTACTCTGGTAAGGCTGAATAAAACAGCGATGATCAAAGTCAACGATTTTCTTGCAGAGATGACACTTTTTCTTTCCATTGCAGATATGATTTCCCTTTCTGGTAAGATACTGTGCACCACATTTTGAACAAAGTTTCACTAATTCACAAATGGATTTCTTTTCTTTACCTTGAACATTTCTGTGATTTTCATAGCATAAAACACTAAAAAATCGCCTATGACACTTGGAACAGACATACTCTTTGGATTCTGATGCACATTTTCCAGCACGATAACAACCTTTGCAGATTTTTGAGCAAGCATGATTTTCCCGAGCGTTATAACCCACATCACAGAACTCACAATAATTTGTACAACTAAAAAAACCTGTGATGGACTTGATGTAGTCATAATGGTTTTGATGAAAGTATAAATGTATGATCTTACTATTGTCTTTCACTTCTGGATGTTCAAATATTTTCCTCGTTTTGGAATGCTGGTCGTGAACTTTAATGACATAGTCTTTTTCATACAAAAACAATTGGATTTTTTTGAATTCATCAATTCCTACAGACTGTGTTGGTAAAACTCCAGCTTCATTCATCAATTTTTCAGCTTCAATCTTTTGAAGTGGTCTGTTTGATCTTTTGATGAGATCCCATCTCCTATTCCACACTTCGTTGTTTTCACGTTCATGGTGGCAAATTCCCACAACAACGGCTCTTGCAAAACATAATCGATCATGGTTGTTAATTTGAATAACCGATTGTTTCTTCTTGGCAAAAACCTTTGAATCCAATTCCGACGAATTATATTTCACTTTTCCGCTACCACATGGAGGTATTGTATGTGTAATGTCAAATGTCATGGAACCGTCGTTCAAGACAAAATCTGTATTTGACTGTAAAACTCGTTCAATTTCATTCAATATAGTTTCACCTTGCAGCTGTTCTGTAGCTAAAAAGGGAATATGAATCCCCATCTCCAATGAAGGATGATCGATGCTAATTCTAATCATATCTGTCGGGTTTGCATCTAACTTTCGAATGATTTCATGGGTAACATCGTCAAATAATCCAAGCAGTCTCTGGGGTGATAATTCTTCAAATTTCTTAAAACTCACTGACAATACATGTGATTCTGTTCTAAATTTTCTCGACTTCTTTTTTCCTCTTTCTATTAAGTCATACAGACTTTTCATATCCAAAGTAGAGCTGCTGTTTTCTTCTTTCAAAGATTTTTCATCGCTTTCACTGTCACTTTCTTCTTTCAATGGTACAGTTTTTTTCTTTTTTGGGGGAAATGACTCGTCGTCACTTTCACTGTCTGAATAAACTATTATTCTTTTTCTTTTACCCATCGTTTCAGCTCTGGTTGAGAAGACAAAATGAAGCAAGCAAGAAAAATCTAACAATTTATAGACTCTTTCCTTGCAGTAGTGTATAAATAGAGACGTCGACTGTGAAAATCTCATTATTTCTCTGACCAACCTCAAACAGAGCAGTCGATAAAAGAAAATGAGCGAGTTCAAGCTGCAAAATACATCACCACTTAGAAAGAGGATGGCATTGTATGTTAATCCATACACCCACGATTATGAGATCAGCAATATTCCGTCAAAGTATCAAGTTAAACATAACGGCGTCTACGTGGGATCATTTTTATCCCAACAACATTCTGCAGAAAAAGATGTTTACCGCATGACCAGCTACAGAGTTTTGGATCAAACAACGATCGATAAACGCTATGGGATGAATGGCGTGAGAACAAATATTTGTTTTACGTGCAACAAAACAGGGCATTGGGCCAGAGAATGTCCAGAAAAAGAAAAGCAGACAGGAGAAAATGTTTTTGTCTATGTGGATCCGCTCAGCCATGACATCAAAATTTCACCAACAGCTGTCAAGCTCCAACATATGAAATACGTTGGGGTAGTAAATTCATTCTGCAAATCATTCAGCAATGAAAATACATGGAAAAAAAGCTCACCACAGGATACATCATCCGTTGAAACTCAGACCATAGACATGCAGACTGACAACACGGGTATTAAGGATTCAGAGATCTGCAAAATAGCAGATAAATTAGAGACTTTACGGAAAAATCTGGACAAACAAAATCTCATAGATTCCACAAAAAACGAATTTTCTGCAGAGTCGAATTGTTCAAACGGGAAGGAAGAACCAAAAGATTTACTGTTGATAGAAAAAAGTGACAGTGACGACGAGTCATTTCCACCAAAAAAGAAAAAAACTGTACCATTGAAAGAAGAAAGTGACAGTGAAAGCGAGGAAAAACGTCAAAATAACGAAAAGAAGAAAAAACGACAAAGCAAAAAAAACAACTGTTTCTTTTGCAAATCGACAAAACATGGGAATGAAATGTGTCCAGATATGGTATTAAAAAACAATGAAAGGGGAAAAAAACGTAAGAGTAAATGTGAATCTGACATTCCAAAGAAAAAAAGAAAAACAGCCTAAGTGAAAAAAAGTTTTTTCATTCATTCTGTCTTTTTACAGTTCAAAGTTCTATGACATTCCGAAGAAAAAAGTTTTTTTCATTCATTTTGTTTTTTACAGTTCAAAGTTTCATTGTAATGAATATTGTACAAAATGTTCTAAAATAAAAAGTTCTAAAATAAAAATATGAAAAACATAAAGGACTTGACTTTGTTTGTTTTTGACAATTTGAAAAAGTTCTTTTCTTGGTATTGGATAGCCCTGAAAAGGGCTGTTTTTAGCTAAATAAGCTATACACTTTACCATTTCAATGAAGGATATAGCTTATTCATTTTTGCCACCCAAGCACAATTATTTGTAGGTGGCACAAACTCCTTCAGACTAGGGTAAATATTCCCCATCTGAATCATTGGAGTGCGGGTTCTCCAGTCATGGCCTCTCCTGGCGAAGAACTCGCAAAGCGCCCTAAACTTCTTTATCTTTCGCTCCTCCTCTAACCTTTCTTTTTCAGCTCTTCTCCGCTGTTCATCCTCTCGTCTTTTCACTTCTTCCATTCTCATCTTTTTCCAACAAAACAACTTGCGGAAGAAATTCTTCATCGTGAAATGAGTTAATAAAAGAATAAAAAATGCTGTCTCTTTTATAGCATGATAGGGGGATTGACCTACTTTGCGTTAGAATTAAAAGCGCGAACATGGCCGAGAGCATGTAGACAGAACATAACGTACTATATGATCTATCTACAACGTCTAAGAGTATCAAATCCAAAAAAATGTAACGAAACTAACGATTGGTTAACGTTAATTCTGTTAATTCCAAGTCAAAGTAGGTCAATCCCTCTATCAAGCTATAAAAACACCGATTTTTCCCATATATTCATCATTTTGACTCATAGCTTTCGAACATTTCGGAAGTTAAAAATCAATATGGAATTTGACTTAAACGATTTCAACTTAGATGCTTTCCTACCAGTGGAAAACAATGGAGACATTCTCTCATCGGCTATGAATTCAGCAAACATCATTCCGACGACTGTATTGGATAACATTTACGAAGAGACGAAACAGTTAAATTCGCAACAAGACTCTATGTTGACTCGGATCTTGAAAGAACTGGAAACATTCAACAAACATTTGGAGGAGATTAAAACTTTAAACACAAACACCGAACGGTTATGGAAAAACATTGAGACACTACGCTATCAAAGACAGAGCATTTCAGCAGTTCCAGTAAAGATTCCTGTGGAGTTTGACTTCGATAAGACAAATCTTCACAAGTTAGTGGACTCTATCGTAACTGTTGTGAAGAAAGAAAAACAACCAAAACAAAATCAACCGAGAAGAACAACAAAACGAAAATCAGAGGAAGACGTTAGCCATCTCCACAAGCGACATGTTGACCAAAAGAGATCTTCACCGACACTGACAGGCCAGGGCAAATACGGGAAAAACATTGATAATTTCAATGACTTCAAAATCCCGAAAATCCCAAGAAGAACAAAGAAAAGCTGTCAGTAGAGAGAAAAAACACAGTCTCCAAACAAAACAGCCCTTTTCAGGGCTAACCATCTACCATGAAAGATCTATCTTTTCAAATTGTCACCCGAAAATTTTCCAAATAACCGGATTAGTCCCCAGATCACTTACCCGGGGAAGCACTCTGGGGACTCAGGGTAAGCAGACTGGGGACGGAGGGGGGGAAGCAAAAATGCCAGAAAGTGCCATTTTTTACCCAAATCGACCCAAAATTTTCCAAATTGACCGGAATTGTCCCCAGAGTGCTTACCCGGGGAAGCACTCTGGGGACAAATTTTCCCTCAGGGTAACTAGACTAGGGACATGTCCCTAGTCTAGTTACCTATACTACTTAGGCTCTGAGCAATTTTCATTTTTTCGTATAGGAAGTTTCTAAGGACAGATTCTGCATCTTCCACTATTTCCGGTTTCGTTTCAGAAATATTTCCAAACACCAGATTATTGCGCATGGACTGGGCTTGTAAATAAACAACCTCCTCTCTAAGATCATTCTTTCCTTTTTCTAATTCTGTCACTTTTTCATTGATTATTCCGAGTGAGTAATCTGAACTTTCAACTCTTTCCTCTATCTGTCCTATTCTTTCGTCCACTCTCTTTCTATTTTCGTGCACCTCCGCCCATAACTTTTTCATGTCCTTTTCAAAATTGACTACTTTTTCCTCAAGCAAATCAAGCTTCTGCAATTTTTTATCAACATTGTCTAATCGTGAACTAATATCATGCAAACAGCTTAATAAATCCGCGTTAGTAGGCATAACGGTACCCTTATTTCCGATGTCCTCATTGGCTGATGGCGACTGAGTTTGTTTACAATTGGACGACGCCATTACGGTTTTATGGGTGGGATGGGATTTTTCATGGGAAATTTTCAAAGCGTCTGTTTCACTGTCAGCGTTACTATCTTCAAAACTGGTGTCAAATACTCTTTCTAAATTAAGGGATGTTCCTTCGTTATACAATATAGAGTTCGTTTCTCCCAATATTGATGAAACACTAACCTCTTTTGGCGACTCTGTAAACCGACCCGCCTTTTGGACTACTTCATTGTTCTCCGAATCGTCGCTCCGAATTCTCCTTTTTCCTTTTTTCTTCTTATTCTTGATTCCCATAATCGATCACCTTACACATATGCATAGTCCATACATTTACACGATAGATAATGTTCAAGGTTCCATTTAATTCGACTTGTAAGCAGTTAAACAGAAAAATATTTGTGAGAGCTAAAAACCAATCCACCATTCATACCGACCTTGACCTTCTCATTTACACGTATGTTTCTTGTCCGCGCACAAGTACAAATAAGTTCTTCTCTGACCCAAATCCACCGAGACTAATTGATTGATGTCACTCATTACGGTAACTGTTCCATCCGAAACTTGACTTCTTTACCCTTAAGCTGGTAAGCGCGACTCACTGACCTTTTTGCGGACAGTGTAGATCAAGATCAGACTGCACAGAACGTGCAGCCTGATCTTGGATCTACGCTGTCCGATAAGGAGATATTTTTCTCAAAAAATTAAGTTCGAAATAAGGTTGTTCGGTTTTTTTTTATCGACTTGAGAAGTTTTACTAAACTTACTTGGCAGGATAGGAGTTAAGAATCTTCGGTTGACCTTACCTGTCAGTTCACAATCTCCGTCCAATCAAGTTTTGGCGAATCCGGTAGCCCAGTCCAATACTAGGCTTGAAACAAAAGGGTCATTGGTTCGATTAGCACCTCGGCTTATTTCATCCCAAAGATTGATGATAATCATTGCGACAGGATTTATCTCTCTGTCTCCGCTAAACATTATTTCGATGCTGTTTATATGAAAAATGATTTATTGTATGGTGTTTAACGCCGTTTTCAACATTATTTCAGTTATCTTGCGGCGGTCAGTGCACCTATCCATGCTTTCCTGGAATTTTTTTTACCAGTACTCCGCACAATATTCTTTCCAAGCCACTGGCTGCTTTCCCACATAACCATTGTTGAAATGTTTATATGAAAAAGCAGCACGTTGTTTTGAAAGAATATTGTGCAAAGTCCTGGTAAAAGACACTTCAGGGAAACATGTCCGCCGCGAAATAACTGAAATAATGTTGAAAAATGAGATTAAACAACAGGGGCCCTTCGAATAAACATGTCTACATTTTTTACCAATCACAAATTTCTGTTGTGTCACTTGTTATCAGTACCGAAACGTAGGTCAAAAGCCAGCACATTCAGCTACACCGAAAATACCTGTTCTACCTATTTACACGTGCATGTATGTCCCAGTCCTTGTACTATATCTATAGTAATGGGAAGAAGATGTCACAAAAGGGTACATTTCTCAGCCTCAGAGTTACCTTTCTACATGTACGTGATTAAACATTTAACAGTTGGCAGAAAAAAAAAAAGGCGTGACTCAATTTGCTTTGGCAAAAGATTTATATCAATATTAGACTGCAGAGAACGTGTAGTCTGATCTTGGGTCTGCACCGTCTGATATCACAGGTGATCGGCGAGCGAAAGTGTCTCAAATCATATATTACACACCAACATACTGAAAGGTAAACAACTCGTAATGTATATTCAATACACTAATCATGGATTTCACGCCGTATACAAGTCATTTTACTACCAATAAACAACCACAGTACCAATTAATGAAATTACAGCCGTTTTCCCTTGACCAATATTGTATCTAATGTATACGGAATGAATCCGTAATCTTACGATCATGAAAGTCCCCAACAAATGCATAGCTCAAATATAAACCGCTCCGGCTGGGATTCGAACTCGTGCAGCAAATATCCTCGTTTATTGAGGTTTAAAAGACCAATACACTGA
The DNA here is from genome assembly GCA_945859785.2 of Tridacna gigas. Taxonomy (NCBI): domain Eukaryota; kingdom Metazoa; phylum Mollusca; class Bivalvia; order Cardiida; family Cardiidae; genus Tridacna; species Tridacna gigas. The sequence goes on along the minus strand of OX244043.2, from coordinate 4,886,802 downwards.
AGAGAATTCTCCCCAGCGCAGATGTCAAGTATTGATTTTATACGGGAAGAAGCTATGCTGTAAGGAAGGAGTGATCTCCCGTAACAGTAAAACAATACAATCTTTTTTGACGCATAATTTTGATTTTCATCAGTTTTCGCGATATAGCACCAGAGAGTTCCCAGTATTATGCCAATATTTCGGTATATACTATCTGCTTGAAATGTTCATTTAATTCATTTGGCAGTTGAAGTTACCTACATTTATCCATGAGCAATGCTCTGTGAACTGTGGAACTTAATGCATCTGCAAACGGTATCAAACAGGTCAGCCTGCGCAATCCGCGCAGGCTGACCTGGGTAGAAACTTTTTGGCGGATTTGTATAGCAAATCCGCTTACTGTGATCGTTCTGACCGGAACCAAATACATCATGCATAACGACGCATGCGCGCTCCCACTGTACTATGATATCAGTTTGACCTGAACCAAATCACTCTCTTGCACTACGGATCATTCCTATTCACCTCTGTAGTTGGCTCAGAAAGTAGTCAGTCATCACGTGATATTTTCGTCACGTGACCATAACTCAAAATGGCGACACAAACGCCAGTGAAAGAAAGACCAATCGATTGTTTTGTGTGCTGTTCAAACAGCATACGGCCAATCAGACTTAGTGGTAGGAAATGTGGAAAAGAGGGATTTTCTGAAAAGCTCAAATGTCTTTTAAAGGACGATAACTTGTTTTTTAATTTTGTTTAAATTGTCATCATTCATGGGCGCAGCCATTTTTTTTACAATTGGCGTAAGATTCTGATCAGTAAAGAAGCTTGAACAAATACTTCCATTGTATACAGGTAAATTCATCAGTTTGAATGCACATATAATGTATCCGGAATCATATTTCCTTTGTCTACTTTATTATGTTACACATGAAACAGTTAAACAGTAACAAAACATGTTTTCCTCGGTTTGACAAGATTCTTGTCATTTAGCCCGTTGCAGAGATGTATGGTGAGAGTAACGAACAACAACTCTGCTCGGAGACTGGAACCAAATATACTGTCATTCACGCTTGCGCTCTACCCAGTCGTCTTTCAGTTTCAGCTAATACACCTCAGCGTCGCGTTTGTCACTACCGTGTATACTGTCCTACACGGGTATACATATTTCTTTCGAAATCTAATACTAGCGAAAAACTGCGTAAAACTGACGGATCAAATTACCAATCCTTCAACAGTAATTGAATAACAGTTGCACCGCAGCCCGCTCGGCAGAACAACTTTGACTATCTCTGCCCTTGCTAACTTTGTTTTAAAATGATTGCACATGTGTTGCGTGTGATGCTTTTTTTTAACAACCCATTACAGATTTATGCTACTCCAAAAGTCCGCTTTTCAGAACTTTGAGTCCTTTAATTTGCTATTTTCCTAATGGTCAACTTTCTGCATAGACAAGTACTATTCTACTTCCAAATTCATTGGGTTGCTAGCCAAAATCGATTTTATGGATTCATAATTATGTGATGACTTGGTTGGTTAGATGTATCACAGAGATGCATTAAACCTCCTTTCGCCGGGGTGCCGCAAATGTATGTATTTTGCTCCTTATAAGGCGACAGTATTTCAATCAAATCAAAGCAACAATTTACTCATTTATGTGTTTTCTAGATATCTTTTTTCGTTTGTATTGGAACTTAACGCCGTTTTAACAGCTTAGATCATATCACGGCGGTCAGTGCACCTATGCATGTGTTTCCTGGCTTTCTAACACCAGTACCGACACAACTGTCTTTCCAAACCGCTGACTACTTTTCTCACATGCAGAGGCGAAAAATCGACGGAAAGAAGGTTTACTGCAACCGGGCATCGAACTCGCAACCACTAGGTTACGAGCCAGATACGCTAGCCACTGAGCCACCTGGCCGGGCTTTTTACAGATATCACCATTCCTCCAGAGTTCTGCAATGCCCTTCCCAATGACGCCAGTGTCGTTCGGCGGATATCGAACTCCGATCGATCTCTTGATTTCAACCCCACCCCCATAACCACTGGGCCACGTGGGAACCCGAAGGAGTGATGTTGCATTATCAGCACTCCCAATCTATTCGAAAACAGCAAAGCCAGACTTCTGCCCACAACCTTCACCATCCGAGTTCGTTATTCTCGACCAAAATCCCGGTGGAGTCTAATCGTCCAACACTTAACACTGGGAGAGCATTGCTACACATTCTCATACCCAAATTGTCCGTACTACACCCATATTTTTTCCAAGTCGCTGGCTGTTTCTCAACATTCACATCGTCGAAACGATGTTTAAACGTGAGAGGGGAATGGATCCAGTCACAGTGGCTATCATCATTCCTCAAAAAGAATCTGGCCGATCAATGGAATTAACCCAGCGACCGCTGGATTTTAGAGAGCTCAGTAACGAATGAGCTCTACACCACACTTTTTCCACATTTATTCGTGTATTGAACTTTTATTTCTGAAAAAATAAAAACACCTAAATATGTTTTTTTTTTGTTTCATTTCCTCATCTCCCGTTTCTTTCTCTTCCACAAATTCCCCACTCACCCCTACAAAAAAAAAAGAGTTTTATTGCCACACATAATGTTTAATGTTACACGTTCTATTTGAAAGAATTTTTTTTTTTTGTTTATGAATGTTTGAAGATACAAGAGCCATGCTCTGGCAAAGGGGGTTTAATGCATCTCCGTGATACATAACACCGAGCAGGTCATCACGTGATTGTGGAGTCATACATTTCCTTGTGAACAACAACCACGTGAATCATGAGGTACACTGGTCCTTTCACCTGCAGAGAAATGACCAGTAGCAAAAAGTTTCAACCCAGGTTACCCGGACTGCGCAGGCTGATCTGAATCGATTTTGTTTGTAGATGCATTAAATCCACTTTTCACAAAGCATGGCTCATACATTTTTACAGACTTGTAAGGTATGATGAAGGATGGTCATGGCCGTCACATACCGATAGACATGACTATTTAAGGTAAAACAAAACTTATATTTATGCTGCTTGTGAATATGTATTTTACGACGATATTTTTTTCAAGCTTTCAGTTGCAAATCTGTTAAAGTAACAAAAGCTGCCAAAAAGTAAACAAAGCGGGTGTTAAATGCGTTTAAATTTAAATCATATCATTTAAAAGTATGGAAATTGCTGTGAAGATGACAATCTGTTATTGTGCAGGCGGTCCATGTGACTAAATACATGTATAAAAAAAAAAATCCGGTGGTAAGGTTCTATTCATTAATCCTTAAAGTAACAAAAGCTGCCAAAAATAAACAATGCGGGTGTTAAAATGCGTTTAAATTTAAATCATATCATTTAAAAGTATGGAAATTATTGTGAAGAAGACAGTTTGTTATTGTATGATAGGTCAAAGTGTTAGTCGCTGGCAGAAAAATTAACACTTACAGTAAGCTGCCGAATAAATAAAACACAAATTTCTGCTCAATCCTAAAAGCCCAAACATTGCGGTTTCAAAGTTGATTTCACCGGGAAGAAAATACCGTATCGGACAGTGTAGATCAAAGATCAGACTGCACGTTCTGTGCAGTCTGATCTTGATCTACACTGTCCGCAAAAGGTCAGTGAGTCGCGATAAGCAGCTTAAAGGTTAATTTCAAAACTAGGTTAAAAGATGCCAGGCCACGTTATCTTTCGTTTACTCTTTGCCTGATTTTAAAATTCACTTTTTCTGCCACAAACTAACATTTGGATCAACTACGCAATAACAGATTGTCATCTTCACAATATTTTCCAAACTTTGAAATGGTATGATTTAAATGTCAATGTATTTTAACACCTGCACTTTTTTTTGTCCGCTATTGGGCCTTTAACTGAGAAATAAATTGACCGAAACGCTGCTGAGGGCAACTCGGTGCTCTTTTGCAGACATTGTAGATCAAGATCAGATTGTACAGAACACGCAGTCTTATCTTTGATCTGCGCTGTCCGATAGAGTGTTGTTTTTTTTTTATTTCCTGGCAAACAGAGGGAATATCTAAGTTCTAAAATGGGAATATCTAGGTTCTATACAATATTGTTTGAAATGTTTCATTAATTTATTTGGCAGCCTAAGGAGTTAAAACAAATCTATGTGGGCGAACTCATCTACTTTGAAAGTTGAGGCTTCTAACGATACCAGCCTCAGAAAGTATTGGTATTTTCTTTTTCACTGTCAAGTTCACGATCAAATTGCTTTGCGCAGGCGTAAAAGAGGTTCGTATTTCCCTTGAAACCAATTAACCCTTTACTGCACAATGCCGCCTCTTAACGACCCTGGGAAAGAAGCCTTTTGAAAACATTATGGGAAAAGGAGAAAATGCTGGTAACAAGCATTTTCTCCTTTTCCCACAATGTTTTCTGCCCTATCAAAGAAAAATTTCACCATTTATGCCACATTGAAATTGTTGTCTGCAAATGCTTTCAATTTGGACGAGGCTAAAACTTTGTCGTCTGGTAAAGGGTTAACTCTTTCGCTAAGAGCTAAAGAAATCCGACATTTTTTACGTCTAAATGTATGTTTTTCAAGGCAATTGCAGACAATTTTAGTCTTAGTCTAGTATCAGGCTGCGGACGGTGTAGATCAAAGATCAGACTGCACGATCTGTGCAGCCTGATCTTGATCTTCACCGTCCGCTAGGGCTATTCAAGCTGACATTCGCAGTGAATACATCGTGATACTGTGTTGGCTTAAAGTGAAACTCTATCCAGATTTACGTTTCACCATTTTTTTTTTTTGTAAATAAATGACATTTTCTCTCGTCTGTATTAAATCCCCCGGCCCCTATGTGTGGGGGTCTAGACTATCACCCGCACGTGTGTACACTGTCTCAGTTCGAAACTGTCAACAGCACGTGTTTACGGGAGCACGAGCTTTCTTATACTGTATGTTTTTGCTTTAACATGGTTTTTATTTTGATATCCGCTTAAGGTCTACCGCAACTTTGAAGTTATTCAGCATTGCAAAGCGAATCCCAGCTAATTAAGTAATGTGTAAGCTGCGCTTTAACAATCCCTTATTGGTCCCGGTCTCCTTCCGGTAATCAAAGTGCTGAAAGTACTGACAGACTAGCGAATTTGACTAATTGATTGATTGTATGGTGTTTAACCCTATTTTCAACATTATTTCAGTTATGTAGTGGGGGCCAGTGCACATATCCATGTTCTCCTGGAGTTTCTTTTACCAGTACTCCGCACAATATTCATTCCAAGCCACTGGCTGCTTTCCCACATAACCGTCGTCGAAACTTGAGAGAGGAGTGAATCCTGTCGCAGTGACTATCATCAGTCCTCAGAAAGAAATTGACCAAGCCGGGGATTGAACCAGCGACCTCCTAATCTCATGTCCTGTATGCTACCAGCAGAGCTACCAGGGCTCTGCATGCTGTTGTTTAACTATAATCCAGTTTAACCCTTAACGTGCTAAAATGTTAAATGAAATTTTCAAGCCGATGGTAAATACCTGAATATTGCTATGTCAAAGTTACATTTTGGAAAAAAATATATCCTCTTATTGGACAGTGTAGAGCCAAGAACAGACTGCACCTTCAGTCTGATCTTAATCCAAACTGTCCGCAAAAGGTTATTGAGTCGCGCTGGTGCCTGTAAAAGAAACTCCAGGAAAGCATGGATAGGTTCACTGGCCGCCATGATATCACCGAAATAATGTTGAAAACGGCGTCAAACACCATACAATCAATAAGTCAATATCCAATAGCAGAAGATGTAGTGAACTATTTAACTCTTTGAAACGAAATTCAAAACTGTTGCAGACCAGAAATTAAATCAGGCTGAATTAATGAAACCTAATTCCAAAAGGGCAGAAAACAATGTGGAAAAAGGAGAAAATGATGGTTATCAAAGATTCTTCCCCAGTGTCATTAAAACTCGGGATTGTGTGGTAAACGGTTAATATTCAAGACGTAAACTAACAGTTTCACATAACAGTTTAAGTGTACACAAAGATCTAAACAATGAGTAACTGAAGGAATGACAAGGGCTCCCTGTCCAGTGAGGGTTAATGCAGCTGGGATTTGTTTCAAGTTACCTAGGTGTATCTATTTTTAGATTAATTCATAATGTTACAGTGGTGTAGGAATAAAAGTTAATAGCCTGCTTTGAGTAGGTCACTTAATTTACATTATAAGCAAAGATCTTGTACCTTATAAATGACATCGTGTACAGTCTATTACTTTGTAAGAAGACATGTTCAAATTGGAGTGGTAGAGATTTCGTGGCTTTTGTCAAAATTGTCATATATAACAGAATGAAGATTTCTAACAGAAAGAAGTATTTTCTGTGAGGCAGTATTTGGCAGCTGTGGCGCTTTTTGTTTACTTTGACTCTTGGTCAATCATGATGCCTATAGACTAGCTTTGCTAGTCTAAAAAGTAGTCGGTAAATCAGTATAAACCGGGATCTTTTTACTGTCCCCCCTCTTACACACCCACAAAGTGTTTACAGCTGAGTCATGCTCTATGAAAAGGGGGCTTAATGCTTATGCGTAAAGTATCGATTCAGGTCAGCCTGCGCAGTCTGCGCAGGCTGACCTGTACCGAAACATTTCGCTATTGGTCAATTTTCTGTATGTCAAAGGGTCAGTGTACCACACGATTCAGTCGGTTGTTAGACAAAATGTACTTTATGGATCCGTGATCACGTTATGAATTGCTTGGTAGCATGCATCACGGAGATGCATTAAGCTCACGTTTGCCATAGCGTGCCTCGTTTTTTCTATACATCCGATGTTGCCTTAGTTGTGCCGCGGGTTAGAAACCAGGACCCGGTTTCACGCACAAACTTAAGTCGCTCATTTTTCTCCAATCCGCTGACAGACTCAGTTTCTGACCTAAGTTGAGTTCATTATTTTAGACGCAGTTCAGTAATGTTAACAGACCTAAGTAATGTTCTAAATTCTTATTTGACACAACGTTTCGGACTTAACTCAGCAAAGTAAACCGACTGAACTTAGTTAACAGACTTAAGCCCATTATTTTGCTAATTTAAATCTGGTACGTTGTGTCATCTCAGGATTTTAGAATGTTACATAGGTCTGTCAATGTAAGTGAAATGCGTCTCAAAAAAAAAAAACCTCAAAGTCTAAAAATGAGTCTGTCAGCAGATTTGAACAAAATAAGAGACTTTTATTTTAATGAAACCGTGCCCCCAGTCGTGTAGCTTGACCACGGACAATTTAGATTAAGCCCCGGTTCTGGAATGACCACTGATGGTTGACTGCCGGTGATATGCCTATAAGTGTCAGTAGGGTCCAGTCTTACGTCACAGGGGACAATCAATAGTGTTTTTTTTTTGTTGTTGTTGTTGATACACAACACCGAAAATGGTGGTATTTTGACGAAATGCCAGGGTATGGTTATTTCTATCTACTGTGCTTAGTTTTATTGATCGACCTTTACATTATATTCTTTGCTTTCTTTTTTTTCCAAAATGAAGTAGATAAAATGAAATGCATGAAAACTGACTATATGAAAGAAAGGAAGATAGAAAGGAAGATAGATAGAAAGAAAGAATTTGAGATTGGCCAAGAAATACTTTTCGATAGACCAGTGAGGACGGTATTTACTGAAAATCACTTTATCAACAATAACTTGAACAGCTACTTACCAAATGCGCATGTGCATATTTTTATTTCCTTTTCAAGTACATGTCATTGATTTTTAACAAGATTTTAGCCCATTACAAACACCCCTTTGTTGTTACGATCCTGAGAAAAGAAGGGTTTTGAAAGTTTGGGGAAAAAAGAGAACATGCTTTTTCACAATAACTTCTACTGTTTCAGATGCCAGTTCCATCGGTTGAGTCACAAATAATTTGTCGTCTGCTAATGTTATTTGGATGGACGTGTCTAAAGGTTTTTCTTCTCGTAGAATTCAAATCTGCTGGTATTATCGTATGTGCCGGGCGGATTTATCGTTATGTAACGAAATGTAGATCCAGAATTCTGGGTCTGTTTACACACCAACAGCCTTAACCTTTAATCCACTCTATAACTAAAATGAAACTTTCAAATCGATAGTAAAAACCCAAATATTGCTGTTTCAAAGTTATTTGAGGGGGGGGGGGGGGTGAAATCTCCTTATCGGACAGCGTAAATCCAAGATCTGTCTGCACGTTCTATGCAGTTTGATCTTGATCTACAATGTCTGCGAAAGGTCTTTGAGTCGCACTTAGCAGCCTAAAGGTTAATTTCATTTTTAAGTCTAATTTTACATTTAGAAAGTAACACAACTTCTGGTTGGCTAAAGCATTTGGTTTAGCCTATCAGAAGTTGTGTTACTTTCAAATTTAGAAATTTCTTGAGAATAAGACTAAGAAGGTTCTTAGAACGGTTGGTGACCGCAGGCCCAAGTCTTTTATTTCCAAGAATCTAAGAGTCTCTCCCCTAACAATAAATCGCTCAAAATGTTAACAAGAAAACAAGACCATGATTTCAGCGTTAGCTCCGATGCAATAGAATCGAAAAGAAAAACCGACTTGGGCAAGCACACGATTATCCTAATAAAAGATCTGTGCAGTCTGTCTCTAACTGTTCAATTGTTCCCAAACACATGTATTTTAACAAAGAAATACCTCTGAAATTGTAATATTTTGCACTAATTTCACTCGCTAATGAAATTTTACTCAATTTACTCAATTTGATTATCAGCCTCAGGATTACTGACAATCCAAAAAACTTCAACATCGAACCTGTAATATTTTCTTTACGACAACATGGCGTGTTATCTTTTTTACCTTCAAAATCTGCTGGATAAATGAAATTAAACTTTAAGGCCGATAGTAAATCAAAGCGTTGAAAGCACTGGTGTGGCCTTTGTCAAGGGAGCCATTGTATGGAATTAATAATTTGAAAAATAAACCATAGAAATAGTTTCAAAATATTCGCTTGAAAGTCAACTGTATAGTCATGCACAATCCGATAGAGTAGCGCGCAATTTTGTGTGACGAACAAGGCCTTGCGAACAAGCCCAGGGACGAATAAGCCCAGGAACGAACTGGTTTTGGACGATCAAGCATGGAATCGGGCGGTCAGGAAACAAAGATTATGTGTATCATTACGCCACTATATAGAAGACCATAGCGGATCAAGCTATTTTCGATAAAAAAGAAGTATTTCCATGATCGATGGCCTAATCCAATTTATTTTAATACACCATTTTCATTTTCATATCTGAGTGCAATCTAAACACTCATTTGTCTTAGAAAAAATGAGTTTAATTGGGTTTACTTCCTTTGATTTGCACAAAATACGATACATGATTTTCAAAATGCCGTATTGAACTCATAGTGGCATTGTCTTCGACAAAAACCCAAATGTTAACATTTCAGAGATGGGATGAAATATCGCCAATACGTTACGTCAACGGAAGAGTCCTGTTAAATATCCCATAAGGCGCCGAGTTAACCCAATATACATTTGCATTCTAGAATAAGACCAAGATTATTGCAAATTCGTGGCTTCCTTTTGTCTGTAGTGTTTTAGCAAAGCGGGCAGTGTAGATCAAAGATCAGACTGCACGTTTTGTGCAGTCTGATCTTGATCTACACTGACCGCAAAGGCAACTATATTAATGAAAGGCGCTTTAAGGGTTAAGAAAAATTTCTCAAACGGACAGTAAAAAGCAGAACAATGTTATTTCGAACTTGATTTTCGGAGAAAAATATCTTATCGGACAGTGTGGATCCAAGATCAGACTGCACGTTCTGTGCCGGATCTTGGATCTACGCTGTCCGAAAAAGGTCCTTGAGTCGCCCTTAGCAGCTTAAGGGTTAGGCATTTCAGCGAGACGACGTGCTTAAATTGTTGGATTTTGCGGACAGTCTAGAATAAGATCAGACTGCACAGAACGTGCTGTTTGATCTTGGATCTTCACCGCCTGCTGTCTTGTTAAATGTACTAGCAGCTTTTAAGATGAATTTATCCTCAGATTGAGAAAGTTCATTGTATCTTTTTAGTGCTTATTCGTTTAACATGCATCCTAACGACAAAAAAAAAAAAAAGCTGCTAAACCTTGAAAATGTGTAGAACGGCTCAGAATATGATCATCTGTGTAAACATAGATTACCGGTATGCATGTTGTAAGGGATGGAGAAACTGAAATGATTTGTCTTTATTTAAAATCGGAAACCACAACTGCGATTTCTTTGAAGGCTGCAAAAAAATGAAATATGTTTTCTATCCGTCATAATCTGTGCAACCTTGCAGCTGTCAGGGGTAACATTTGGCATGAAGATACAAGAATGATTACAGTTTCATAAAATAAAGATGAAATGGGTTAAAAATTGGCTGAAAATAAGTATAGATGGGAGTATAGATGTATCTTTAACTCTTTCGGCACCAAGTAAGTAAACTCGACCTCCATTGACAGCTGCAAATACAATCCACTAAAAGTCAGACCGTTTTTTTTTAATACAATAGGCTTGACTAAACAAGCGGACAGCATAGATCCAAGATCAGACTGAACGTTCTGAGCAGACTGATCTGGATCTATGCTGTCCGCAAAGCCCCTGTTTTCGCCTCCGACGCTGAAAAGTGTTAAAAGTTTGTTTCGATTCGGCATACTTAATGAATCAGAAATACTGGTTACGCCCTTGCTAAAAATCATTATATTCTGGATCATTGATTCATCAAGTCCATTATGTCTGAAAAAACACGAAATAATCAAGAGGTAGACTGGTCCTCGGATATGCAGAAAATTGACCAATAGCGAAAAGTTTCGGCCCAGGTCAGCCTGCGCGGATTGCGCAGGCTGACCTGGGTCGAAACTTTTCGCATATGCATTAAGCATGGCTCATATTTGTAAAATTGTTCCGAATGATGCAAATTCTGCAACATAAGGGCTTTGAGCTGGATTATTGACTGTTTACTGATCTCATGCCAATAGATATTTTCTTAACTCCTTCAGCGCCCATGGCGAAAACAGTTTCTTTGCTGACGGCATAGATCAGGATCAGATTACACAGATCTGAATCTATGCTGTCCGGAACAGGCCCTGTTTTCGCCCATGACGCTGAAAAGCTTGTTTCGATTCGACATGCGTAAAGAATCTGAAATACTGGTTACGCGCTTGCTGTGAAAAATTATATTTTCCCCTTCCCCTTTCCCCCATTTCCTACTGCAGGGGTAACAACCTACGTCATAGCATACGTCATAGCATACGTCATCGGAGACATTTTAAATCCGCCATTTTCGTTTTAAAAGGTAAGTTTTTCAGCTTGTACATTATTGTTATTGAAGATATGTCCAAACAAAGCAGTGCATATGGTACCTGACAACTTTCTTCGTTAGTATACATTAATATTTTGTTCATTACTTTCGTTGATTTTGCAATTACCTCCGCACAATTTTCGAAGCGGGTGACACATGTGCGATTTAACAATAGATGTCGTATACACTTCAATTGTGTTGAAGTGTTTAGAGCAACAACATTGTTTCATGGCATTTTGATTTCACGAATAGGACAAATATATTTACCGTCACCAGATGAAGTAGGTATTCTAAGTAAATTTTAGATACATATATCTTTTTAAAGTAATTAATCTGCACTTTACGCACAAAATGGCGGCTATTCCGACACCTCTGCTATGACGTAGGTTGTCACCCTTGTAGCCTACTGGTCTGCTCCGATCTTTACTTTCGCAAAGAATTGATTGATTGCGTGTATGGCCTGGATATAACGTCGTTTTGAACATTATATCAGTTAAATCACAGCGGTCAGTGCACCTCTCTATGCTCTCCCTGGAGTTTCTTTTACCGGTATTTCGCACAATTTTCTTTCAAAGCCACTGGCTGCTTTCCAACATAACCATCGCCAGAATTTCCTTAACGCGTTACCGCACAATCCCGAGTTTTAAGGACCCAGGAGAGGAGGGCTTTTGAAAACATTGTGGGAAAAGGAGAAAATGCTGGTAACCAGCATTTTCTTCTTTTCCCACAATGTTTCCTAGTCAATAAGAGACAGAAATCGTCATTTGAAATACTTTGAGTTTTATCGTCTGCAAACGCTTTCAATTTGGTCCAGTCCAGAATCATGTCGTTTTGTAAGGAGTTAAAGAAATCTAGCTTGTTTAACCCCTAGGCTGATAAGCGCGTCTCACTGACCTTTTGCGGACAGTGTAGATCAAGATCAGACTGCACAGAACGTGCAGTCTGATCTTGGATCTACACTGTCCGATAAGGAGTTATCTTTCTTCCAAAAATACCTTTAGAGTAAGAAAATTTGGGTTTGATTGATTGATTGATTGATTGTATGGTGTTTAACGCCGTTTTCAACATTATTTTAGTTATATCGCGGCGGCCAGTGCACCTATCCATGCTTTCCTGGAGTTCCTTTTATCAGTACTCCGCACAATATTCTTTCCAAGCCACTGGCTGCTTCCCCACATAACCATCGTCGAAACAATGGTGAGCGGTGAGAGAGGAATGAATCCTGTTGCAATGACTATCACCAATCCTCGGAAAGAAATTGGCCAAGCCGAGGATCGAACCAGCGACCTTCTGCTCTCATGCCCTGTACGCTGCCGACTGAGCAACGGGGCTTGGCAAAAATTTGGGTTTATACCATGTTTTGAAAGTTTAATTTCTTTTATTTTGCAGGATAAGGGTTAATAGATTCAAGCATGCTATTTTCCCCATTTTTTTTTTTTTTTTTATTATTTACAGAATGTGTAAAGTCGTTCCGTTTATCTCAAAGAAATCCAATTAAAAATAAAAAATGCTAATCTAATTTCGTTTTGACGATTTAACTAGATTTAAATTGTTAGTATGGGTTCTGTTTGCATAATAAACCTCGTTATCGACGTAATGAGCCTCTTTATCGATTCCATTCAAAGTCGGAACATATCTCTTTATCCAATAGATCTCTATCCGCTACTTTACTAAATTAAAAGGACTTATGTGGAGACATGGATTGCCCATCCACTTAACTCTTTGCCAAAAGACATAAATTAGCCTGTCCAAATTGAAAGCATTTGCAGACGACAATTTCAATAAGGCTCAAATCGTGCAATTTTTCTTTGACAGGGTAGAAAACGTTGTGGGAAAAGGAGAAAATGCTGGTTACCAGCATTTTCTCTTTTTCCCACAATGTTTTGATTTTTTTCCCCACGGTCGATAATAGGCAGCATTGTGCGGTAAAGGGTTAAATCTTTACCAAACGACAAAAATTTGTCCGAAATAAAAGAAAGTAGCAGACGACAAATGGCTTGTAGATTAAGTTGTGGAAAATATCTTGGAATATGCAAAAAAAAAAAACCATGTTTGAAAAGGTTACAAGCATTTTCTTCTTTTCAAAATTTTCATCAAGATTGTTAGGATTGTGTGGTATAGGGTCAAAATAAGTTTGGCCAAGCCCACGTAGCTCAGTCGGTAGCGTACAGGACTTGAGAACAGGAGGTCGCTGGTTCGATCCCCGGCTTGGCCAATTTCTTTCTGAGGATTGATGATAGTCATTGCGACAGGATTCATTCCTCTCTCACCGCTGGCCATTGTTTCGACGATGGTTATGTGGGAAAGCAGCCAGTGGCTTGGAAAGAATATCGTGCGGTGTACTGGTAAAAGAAACTCCAGGAAAGCATGGATAGGTGCACTGGCCGCTGTGATATAACTGAAATAATGTTGAAAACGGCGTTAAACACTATACAATCAACAATCAATCAATCAATCAAAATAAGTTTGTGTTGTATAACAAGATCACTAGCCTATATTCTCTACCTTTTTCGTTAACCCTATACCAAACGACAAGATTTTAGACTTACCCAAACTGGAAGTAACTACACACGACAACATATTTGGAGCTCAAAAATTGAGAATTGTCTTAAGAAGGGTGGAAAACTTTGTGGGAAAAGGAGAAAATGCTGGTTACCAGCATTTTCTCCTTTTCCAACAATGTTTTCAAAAGCTGTCTTTCTCAGTGTCGTTTAAAGTCGGGATTGTGTGGGTTTTTAACCGATAACCACCCAATCCAAACTTTTAACTTTTGCTTATGGAAACATTGTGGGAAATGGAGAAAATGCTGGTTGTAACCAGCATTTTCTCTTTTTCCCACAATGTTTTCTATCCTGCCAAAGACCCTCAGTTTAATTGTATCATTTTCGAAATTCTCATCCCCCTAAGCTTTGAATTTGGAAGAATCTAGAAATTGTCGTTTGATAAAGGGTTAACTGTCTTTGAGATGTCAAATTATTTTTGTGTCTACACTGTGTTTAAGCTCAGCTGTTTCCTTTGTAGCATTCTCTCACATCTTTTTTCTTTTGACGTCACATCAATGTTTTTTTTTTATTTGCTACATTGAAAATAAAATAGAGTAAAATTCACCATATTAGACGCTCTTCGATACTTCAACTAGAAAACCCACAGATTTGTTTTTTGTTTCTGTCAAAAATAATGTCCACCGGCCTAGACCATTCGGCATACCTCGGGTGATCTGGTGATCAGATTCCTCGGCTGTATCACGTAGCTTGATATGCACCTACACGGTACATTTCGCACATCTCCGGAAGTACGCCCCTTTACCGTTATTGAAATTGTAAGGCTCCTCTTAAAAAAGAAAACATGAGTAAATTTTCTGTCGTTATCTTTCTAAGAATATTTCAGTCGGCAAACAGTTTGTACATTCAATTTTTAGCATGGTTTATCAATTTCGTTGGGAGCTTTCATCGACAGATCGATAGAAGTGAATAACTTCACCGTGGTTGTTCATGTCGTTGCTAAGCGATCTACAGGGGCGCCGCCATGTTTAAGATCATGTGATTGGTAGTTCAAAATGGAAGCCTCCTTTATACAGACTAGGTTAGATGTAGGTACGGAATCGGCCGAGTTGTGACGAGTGCGGCTTAGACAAGAAGCGCAGTCCGCGCAGGCTGACCTGAATCAAAACTGTTTGCTACTGGTCGATTTTCTGTCTGTCTAAGGTCCATTCTACCTCATGATTCAGACGTTTGTTTGGCAAAATGGTCTTTATGGATCCATGATCATACGATGACTTACTAAGCATAATGTGCCAGAGACGCATTCAAATCTGTATGAGCCATGCTCTGGCAAAAGGGGGCTTAATGCATGTCCGTGATGCATGATAGCAAGCAAGTCATCACGTGATCATTGATCCATCAAGTCCATTATGTCTTAAAAAAAAAAACCGATATAATCATGAGGTAGACTGGTCCTCGGATATACAGAAAATTGACCAATAGCGAAAAGTTTCGGCCCAGGTCAGCCTGCGCGGACTGCGCAGGCTGACCTGGGTCGAAACTTTTCGCAGATGCATTAAGCATGGCTCATATTTGTAAAATTATTCCGAATGATACAAATTCTGCAACATATGGGCTTTGAGCTGGATTATTGACTGTTAACTGATCTCATGCCAATAGATATTTTCTTAACTCCTTCAGCGCCCATGGCGAAAACAGTTTTCCTTGCTGATGGCATAGATGAAGATCAGATTACACAGAACGTGCAGTCTGATCTTGGATCTATTCCGTCCGCTTGTTTTTTCAATCCTATAAGATAAAAAATATTTCAAATTTTCACTCGATTGTATTTTCAACCTGTCGAAAGAGTTCGAGTCTACATGAGCCACGCTCCGGCAAAAGGAGATTTAATGCATTGGCGAAAAGGTATCGATCCAGGGTAGCCTGGGTCGATACCCAGCATAGGCTGATACGGGTCGAATCTTTTTGCTACCGGTCAATTTTCTGCATGTCAAAGGACCAGTCTACCCAAAGATGTAGGTGATTTTTAGACAAAAAAAAAAACAAACGAATTTTATGGATCCATAGACCTTTATGTGATGGTTTGCTTGGCATAACGGCTCAAGGAGATCCATTAAACCCCCTTTTGCCAGAACATGGTTCACATGTTTGGCACCGAAACGGTTAGGCTTCACAAAATTGTAGTTTCGTTTCGTAGAACAACTATGTGACCATTCTTGAAATAGTGCTCAATGTTTAAACCTTTACTACACAATCCCGACTTTTAACGACCCTGAGAAAAAAAGCCTTTTGAAAACATTGTGGGAAAAGGAGAAAATGCTGGTAACCAGCATTTTCTCCTTTTCCCACAATGTTTTCTATCCTATCACAGAGAAATTCCATTGTTTCACCCATATATAAATTATTGTCTGCGAATGTTTTCAATTTGGACCAGTCTAAAATTTTGTCGCTGAATAAAGAGTTAAGTCCGATTTCTTGATTTAGAAATTTTTATCTCATATACCTAGCTTTAACCCTTTCCCAAACGACAAATTTTGGACTGGTCCAAATTGAAAGAGTTTGCAGACAACAATTTTGAATTTGATGAAAATGGCAGAAAGTTATCAAAAAGGGTAGAAAACGCTGTGGGAAAAGGAGAAATTGCTCATTACGAGCAGTTTCTCCTTTTCCCACAGTGTTTTCAAAAGACTTGTACTGCAGACACGTGAAAACCAGGGCTTGTTTGGGAAAGGGTTAAGGTCATCTGCATTTCGGTATTTCAGTTGACTCTAAACACCACATGACAAAATTGAAGACTTTCATTTCAGTCAAAGAGAGAGAGAAAAAAAAAAAAAAAAAAAAAAATTCGATAGACTGTAGAATGGTTCAAGATACAGTCAGTTGTGTAAGTATAGATAAATTACCGATATGGGGTAAGGGATAAAGACATATTTTGGCATTCTTCGATTTAAAACGTGAAACGTCACATAAATAATTTCTTTGATAGCCTCCAGAAAATGAAATGCACTTTCTATCCCTTGTAATCTAAACAACCTTGCAATCGTCAGGGGCAGCATTTGGCATGAAGATACAAGAATAAGTATAGTTTGATAAAATAAAGATGAAATGGGTAAAAATCATGCTGAAAACGAGTACAGATGTATCTTTAAATCAAATGTGGTTTAAAAGATAATAAATATTTTATACAGGGAAAAACATTCGTTCGTTTAAATATATTTGAAAATAAGAACTTTGAAGTTTCGCTGAGCGCTCCTGCGACGGTTAATTTATCCTTCTTGTCTTCAAAAATAAATGAAATATATTCCGAAGAGCGGATAGTGTGGATCCAAGATCAGATTGTACGTTCTGTGCAGTCTGGTCTTGGATCAACACTAGCTGCAAAAGGCAGTCTGATATTAATCTAAATCGGTTTATTTTTTTTTTTAAATATTCAAGGAAAAGAAAAAAAAAAAAAAAAATGTCGGTTACCAGCATTTTCTCCTCTATCAGAGCAATGAAAACACTGGCATGTTGGATAAAGGGTTAATTCAATTTTGTATTTGTTACATTGTTTTCTGCCAAGCCATCTGCCATGAACGGTCGTAAACAAACTCCCACGTGCGGTTCTTACAATTCGGCATTGAACTTGGGAGAGACGATAATAGAAACGTCTT
>OX244043.2:2792500-2796714 GCA_945859785.2 Tridacna gigas | reverse complement strand
GTCACAAAAACAAAATAGTTCCTAAACAAATAACACAGCCACGCTCACTTTTTCAAGATATGATCAAACAAGCATCAAAAACGCCTTTTAAATCTGCTCTTTCATATTTTCTGATAAAACAGAGTAACAAATGTGCTTGATATCAAATTTTCAAATGGAACTACTTTTGACTTCTGTCCAAATGTTTTGAAACAAAGGGAGGGAACTACATCTACATATATATATATAAGGGGATTAATTTTCTAGGTTGAATTCAACTGCTTCGCTAGCTCAGTAGGCTAGACGAAAGGTCCAAAATATTTTTTTAGTTTTGATCATTGGTGCACAGGGTTCAAATCTGAGCAACTACCACTTTTTTACCCCATTTTCCCACATTTTTTTTTTTTTTTTTTTTTTTTTTCCTTTTTCATTCACCATCCCTAATTCTGAGACATTTATCAATACAAATTTCAAATTCAAATCATTAAGAATGTGTGGAAAGTTTCAGGCTCCCTGTTTATCTACTTTCATTCATTTCTATAGGTTTTTTTTTTACCCCTACGCATATGGCTTGCCAGGCTTGAGTGGGGAAGATGTCCCGAATCGACATGATATTGCCTGCGACTGTGGTGACATGTTTCAACCTCTCAAAATGGGAAAAAAAGACAGTATCACCAGGCTCCAAACAAATTTTGATGAGAACCCAAAGATATAGGCAAATTTGGCACATGCGATAAAAAGGTAATCTGGGTTTGTGTTAATTTTTGGCGCATCAGTCTGTTCATGGACACTTTAATAGTGAGACCAACTTTGTCATACTAATTTGCAGACAATTTCATTAGAAGAGGTTGTATTTTAGTATGTTTTTCTTCCCACAAAAAAATCAAGGAAAAAAAAAACAGCATTATTAGTGTCTTTTGTCAAGTTCATGTTTTCACGACGCGTAAATGCCATATATCTGTGGGTCATCGTCAAAACCGATTTCAGATTCTACTCTAGGTCTAGTTGTTGCGCACATTTTGATGGTTTAACCATGTCAATGCGGGCACAGGAATAATATGCCAGCTTGAGCCTAGCAGCTGTAGATCTATGCTTGGCAAGGTGCATTGTGGTAGACCCTTTTTGTCTTTCCGCATTACCCTGCCACATTTTTCGATAAGTCCTTTTAACTTTTAGGCTATTCCAAAAGCAACACTAAACAAAATTCCCCCTGACTGCACTGAGGAAAAGTGCTCCCTGTTTTACTTTCATTATTCATTCATTTTTTCATTAATGATTTATTTACTTTCTCCCACACAACTTTATGTAGAGAAAAGGGCACTTAAAAGTTTGTTTGCTTGTTTTATGCAACTGCTAGCAGTTGCTCCTGAAAAAGTACTCTCTTTCGTTCTCTTTCTTTCTCTCTCTCTCTCTCTCTCTCTCTCTCTGTCTGTCTGTCTGTCTGTCTGCCTCTCTCTGCCTCTCTCTCTCTTTCTTTCTCTCTCTCTCTCTCTCTTGCTGGTATATTTAGTTAGGCTTTGATTCTTAATGACTTTTTCATAGACAATTAGTGGTCTCAACATGTCCAAAGTTTCAACGTGAGATAGGGAAGCTGATCTGAACAATATATAGGAAATTCATATCGAAACGGGTAATTCAGGTGGGTGGGGGTCAGTTCAGAACACGACCTTCTGTCACCCTTTTTATTCAAAGAATCGCCCAATGTCGATGTATTTTGGCATACATCCATTGTACATGCCTACAGATCTGTAAGGGATCACATATAAGCCTTCAAAATTCACTTGGAAAATCAGAGTAAAACGAATTTCTGACTCGTAGTAGACCATGGTGCGTAATAAGGTCACAAAAACAAAATAGTTCCTAAACAAATAACACAGCCACGCTCACTTTTTCAAGATATGATCAAACAAGCATCAAAAACGCCTTTTAAATCTGCTCTTTCATATTTTCTGATAAAACAGAGTAACAAATGTGCTTGATATCAAATTTTCAAATGGAACTACTTTTGACTTCTGTCCAAATGTTTTGAAACAAAGGGAGGGAACTACATCTACATATATATATATAAGGGGATTAATTTTCTAGGTTGAATTCAACTGCTTCGCTAGCTCAGTAGGCTAGACGAAAGGTCCAAAATATTTTTTTAGTTTTGATCATTGGTGCACAGGGTTCAAATCTGAGCAACTACCACTTTTTTACCCCATTTTCCCACATTTTTTTTTTTTTTTTTTTTTTTTTTCCTTTTTCATTCACCATCCCTAATTCTGAGACATTTATCAATACAAATTTCAAATTCAAATCATTAAGAATGTGTGGAAAGTTTCAGGCTCCCTGTTTATCTACTTTCATTCATTTCTATAGGTTTTTTTTTTACCCCTACGCATATGGCTTGCCAGGCTTGAGTGGGGAAGATGTCCCGAATCGACATGATATTGCCTGCGACTGTGGTGACATGTTTCAACCTCTCAAAATGGGAAAAAAAGACAGTATCACCAGGCTCCAAACAAATTTTGATGAGAACCCAAAGATATAGGCAAATTTGGCACATGCGATAAAAAGGTAATCTGGGTTTGTGTTAATTTTTGGCGCATCAGTCTGTTCATGGACACTTTAATAGTGAGACCAACTTTGTCATACTAATTTGCAGACAATTTCATTAGAAGAGGTTGTATTTTAGTATGTTTTTCTTCCCACAAAAAAATCAAGGAAAAAAAAAACAGCATTATTAGTGTCTTTTGTCAAGTTCATGTTTTCACGACGCGTAAATGCCATATATCTGTGGGTCATCGTCAAAACCGATTTCAGATTCTACTCTAGGTCTAGTTGTTGCGCACATTTTGATGGTTTAACCATGTCAATGCGGGCACAGGAATAATATGCCAGCTTGAGCCTAGCAGCTGTAGATCTATGCTTGGCAAGGTGCATTGTGGTAGACCCTTTTTGTCTTTCCGCATTACCCTGCCACATTTTTCGATAAGTCCTTTTAACTTTTAGGCTATTCCAAAAGCAACACTAAACAAAATTCCCCCTGACTGCACTGAGGAAAAGTGCTCCCTGTTTTACTTTCATTATTCATTCATTTTTTCATTAATGATTTATTTACTTTCTCCCACACAACTTTATGTAGAGAAAAGGGCACTTAAAAGTTTGTTTGCTTGTTTTATGCAACTGCTAGCAGTTGCTCCTGAAAAAGTACTCTCTTTCGTTCTCTTTCTTTCTCTCTCTCTCTCTCTCTCTCTCTCTCTGTCTGTCTGTCTGTCTGTCTGCCTCTCTCTGCCTCTCTCTCTCTTTCTTTCTCTCTCTCTCTCTCTCTTGCTGGTATATTTAGTTAGGCTTTGATTCTTAATGACTTTTTCATAGACAATTAGTGGTCTCAACATGTCCAAAGTTTCAACGTGAGATAGGGAAGCTGATCTGAACAATATATAGGAAATTCATATCGAAACGGGTAATTCAGGTGGGTGGGGGTCAGTTCAGAACACGACCTTCTGTCACCCTTTTTATTCAAAGAATCGCCCAATGTCGATGTATTTTGGCATACATCCATTGTACATGCCTACAGATCTGTAAGGGATCACATATAAGCCTTCAAAATTCACTTGGAAAATCAGAGTAAAACGAATTTCTGACTCGTAGTAGACCATGGTGCGTAATAAGGTCACAAAAACAAAATAGTTCCTAAACAAATAACACAGCCACGCTCACTTTTTCAAGATATGATCAAACAAGCATCAAAAACGCCTTTTAAATCTGCTCTTTCATATTTTCTGATAAAACAGAGTAACAAATGTGCTTGATATCAAATTTTCAAATGGAACTACTTTTGACTTCTGTCCAAATGTTTTGAAACAAAGGGAGGGAACTACATCTACATATATATATATAAGGGGATTAATTTTCTAGGTTGAATTCAACTGCTTCGCTAGCTCAGTAGGCTAGACGAAAGGTCCAAAATATTTTTTTAGTTTTGATCATTGGTGCACAGGGTTCAAATCTGAGCAACTACCACTTTTTTACCCCATTTTCCCACATTTTTTTTTTTTTTTTTTTTTTTTTTCCTTTTTCATTCACCATCCCTAATTCTGAGACATTTATCAATACAAATTTCAAATTCAAATCATTAAGAATGTGTGGAAAGTTTCAGGCTCCCTGTTTATCTACTTTCATTCATTTCTATAGGTTTTTTTTTTACCCCTACGCATATGGCTTGCCAGGCTTGAGTGGGGAAGATGTCC